>VNJY01004989.1:0-35993 GCA_008042715.1 Drosophila bocki | reverse complement strand
TTCCTATGGCAGCTGTAAGATATAGGCGGCCGATCCGGCCCGTTCCGACATAATTTTGAAAGAACACTTACATGCACATCCTCGTCGCCAATGTCTCCTGGTACTATTGGTGGCTTGGGTTGTTCCTCCTGCTCTTGCTCCTCCATTTCCGCGTCTTCTTCTTGGATCACGGCGTTGAAGAGCTCTTCTTCCGTTAGATGCTCCATGCTCCTGTTTCCTAAATAAAACGTGGTTGTACGGGGATCGTTCGCTTAAGTTTTTTTCGACGAAGCACCGCATCCAAGATGGCGTGTTTGGATACGGCGCGTCAGAAAGGGCGCAGTAAATCTGACGACGAAAACTCACCTCTTCGACGAGATCGGCAAACAACTTGGGCCGGGTTTTCCAAAGATCCTTTTATGTCGCAGCCCGATTTCTGGAGATTGGCAAAAGTTTACGTCTTCACTCTTCTGATGCTCTTCTTCAGGCCCGATTTCGGCAGATTGGCAAACTTTACGTCTTCACTCTTCTGACACTCTTCTTCAAGGCAGTGTTGTGAAGGGCAAATTCGGGTTTTCCCCTAAAAAATCTAGGTAACCGATGATTCGCCGGAAACTCGCGATTTCGACCCATATCGGTATAATTCGCGATCAGCCATAGATAGCTGATTTTTCGAAAATGCGCGCTGAAAAAACCGCCGCTCGGCGAGGCTGCCACCTTGCCGCCAGAAACGGCTCTAAAACTGTTGAACTGCTTCGTTAAAATGAAGTTTTTGTCGGCACTGCTCCGTGTCCCGCCAGAAACTGCTTTGTTAAAACAAGGTACTGCTTGCTGCTGTTGGCGCTCTGTCAGAGATCTGGCAACCCTGGCCTGTTTTGTTTATAATTTGAGCTTTGCTTTTGCGCGCACATGCGGCCAGCGAAAACCAGAGAGAGGGAGAGCGCCCCATTTCAAAATTTACCGCTAATAACGTCAAAAAAGGTCCAGTTTCAAAATTCTGGCAACGCCAAGGGCTCGAAACTTAAAAATCGAAGCGCTGCCAACCTTTTTATTTCGAAAAAACGCTTACCAGCACTGAACACTCCTCGCCCGACAGCTGTTCGCTTACCTGTGTGGGTGTGTGCTGCATGTGTGTGCGCGTGTATATGTGCGTGTGGATTTATTCATAGCGAAGACCAAAAGGAAAATCAGAAGTTTTCGGGGGATATACGGATTTTACATAAGTCTAGCATGCCCGCACACACCTAGCGCCAGCGCCACAAGATCGGTTGGCCAGCAGCTCCTCCGGCTCCCCCTGGCTCTGTGTGTATGCGTGCGTGCGTGCGCGTGCTGCTGGTGTGTGTGTGAATGAAAAACCAGCAACTGTGAAAATATAACCAAAAATAAGGCCGAATTACCGTTGGCTTCCTCGCCAGAATCCTGACAGAGAGCGCATTGCAGACGCCGAGTCCCAGTCCCGCTGACCCATTCGGCGGTTCACAGCTCCTGGCAACTCATTTGCTACTCCCTCTTCCGTGTGTTTGTGTGAGGTGTGTGTGTGTCCCCAACCAGGTTCAGCTCCAGGCTAGGATGGCGGATGCCCAGGCAGCTGCCGCACCAGCAACAGCTCCAGCAGCACCAGCAGCGGCCGGAAAGAAAAAGTGCAAGAACAAAAAGAAGGCGGAGAAGCCAGGCCCAGGTCCAGGCAAAGAGGAGAAGCAGGAGGAGGACCAGCTGGCCAGCAATGGGTGCGAGTCGGTGAAAGAGCTGCAGGGCCTGCTGGAGCAGCTGCAGCTATGCACTGGCCTTGGCTATGGGCCGGACAAAACGCCTGGCTACTCGCCGGAGGAAACGACTGGCTTTTATTTGGAGGCCACCGCCCACAATGGCCATGCACATGGTCATAGCAATGGCAACAATAACCACATACGGAGCAGCAACAACAACATTAGCAGCGGGTCCGTAAGCCACAAAAACAATGTGGACAGCAGCAACAACAACAACAGCAGCAGCCACAAACGTATAAAGGATGATTCACAGGAGAAGGAAAAGGAGCAGCAGGAGGAGGTGGAGAAGGATGCAAAGGAGGAGTCCACAACAGCCACAATCAAAAGCACCGCCAACACAACAACACGCAACGCCACAACATTAACAACAGGAGAGGGTGGAGGAGTAGCTGCCACGGGGAGTATCAGTGGCCAGGAGGAGCTGCCCTCCACTTCGGCAAAGGCTGTCACAGCAACTGCTGCTCCTGCAGCTGCTACCAGCATCTCCCCAGCGGAACCCCAGGAGCTGCTGCCACCGCCTCCCAACATTTCAGCGGACGAGATTGTGTACAAGGAGTACGAGGCCGAGCACCAAATGCATGTGAGTTTGTAAGGTTCCTAGGGTATCTCCCACCGGTTCTAATCCCCCACTCGCATCTTGCAGGACATCATGCGACTGATCCAGGCGGAGCTATCCGAGCCGTACTCGATATACACGTACCGCTACTTTATCTACAATTGGCCAAAACTCTGCTTCCTCGCCTCGCACGACAATCAGTACGTGGGCGCCATCGTGTGCAAGCTGGACATGCACATGAATGTGCGGCGAGGCTACATAGCCATGCTGGCGGTGCGCAAGGAGTACCGCAAGCTCAAGATCGGCACTACCTTGGTTACCAAGGCGATAGAGGTAGGAGCATGACCATAACCATCCTGAGACCAATTTGTATCCTTGTTTGTTATCCATCACAGGCCATGCTGGCGGACAATGCCGACGAGGTGGTGCTGGAGACGGAGATGCGTAACGAGCCGGCTTTGCGGCTGTACGAGAACCTGGGCTTTGTGCGTGATAAGCGGCTGTTTCGATACTATTTGAATGGCGTGGACGCGCTGCGGCTGAAGCTCTGGTTCAGATGAGTGGCGCCGGCGGCTGCCGTTGAAATTGTTGTCTAAAGTAGCCGCCGGAAGATGTGTGGAGCAGGTGGCGCCCTCTCTTTTTTGTACCTATTCAACTAGGAACCATCGTAGCACCAGCTTCTAAATATTTTTTTTTTTTTTCAATCCCCCTCCCTGCTCTCTCCCCCTTCCCCCCATATCCTTGTTTATCCTGCCCGCCTTTCTTTCAATTGTACATTATTTTATTATGGATTATAATTATAGAGAACAGATTACAAAGTTAATCGATTGCAAATTGGCAGCGATCAAACGGACCCAAAATTTTATTAATTTTACAGAAGGCAATTTTGTATGCAATACGTGATTTACATGCATAAAATTATACACATTAAAATCGTAAGCGAGCAATTAGTTATGTACATTAAACAATCTTTACAAAATCAATCTAGAGAATAGACCTACGAGAAACAAGAACAACAAGCAGCACCAGCACACGCCATCCAGCACACACAATTTCAGAGCTAGAAAACATTTAAAACATTGAAAGAATCAAAGTTTGTAAAAAGATTGAACAAAACAGAACATGTATGTATATCAGGAATGAACACGAATCGGAACAAAAAAGAAGGACACGGGCACAGATTCAGATGACGGCTTACAGATAATGGATTACAGCTTAAGATAAGGAAGAGGATGCGGTGAATCCCGAGTAACATTGAAAGAACGCAATAAAAACTTCAATTACAAAAAAAAAAAACGAAATCTCTATTTCTCTAAAATTTCGTAGTGATTAAAAACAAACTCAGTCCTCCTTCCCCTCTTCCTCTCGTTTCCCCCAGTCCCAGTCCGGCTCCTGCAATTTCAAGATCTATTCGCCCGGCTCCTGGAATCCCAAATCCGATTCGCCTGGCTCTTGGAATTCCAAGACCGATTCGCCTGGCTCCTGGAATTTCAAGTCCTGCTTCCCCTCCCCCTCTCGTTTTCCCCAGTCAAAGTCCGGCTCTTGCAATTCTAAGTCCGATTCGCCCGGCTCCTGCAATTCCAAGCTTTCCTCCCCCTCCCCCTTCCCCATCTCTATAACCATACCCAGGTTTTCATTGTCAAGTCCATTCCCCAGTGCCCGCCCAACTGTAACTCCAGCCGTCAGCCCCAACCGCGCCCCAGGACATATGAAACAATTAAAGGGGCAGGCCGTCGAGGTAAGAATCATAATAAAAAAAAATTATAATAAAAAATATTACAAAAAAAAGTAATATTTTATATTTTATGTAGGAGCGACACCTTATAAAAGGCAGGTGTTCATACTTTTTACGACCACACATGCCAGCTGAATGGGCCTGAAAACAGCTGGAACAGGTATTAAATATTTAATATATTATATTTTTTAAATATAATTGTATACGAAATCAAATATTCAGGCGTTTTAACTGACATTTTGTATGGTATTTTAGTGGTATATTTTGAAATATGAAATGGTATATTTTTAGTATATTTTTGAGGGATAAATGGTGTATTTCGATCTGTCCGGCGCGGTCACGCTGAACACAAACTAGATGGTGGAGCGAAAGGAATAATAAAAACTAGAATAAAAATGATCTGTCGCCTGTGTCTGAACGCGCTGGACGAGCAGAACGCGGTGCTGCTGTTCGGCGGCGCCGGCGCAGGCAGCGCGCCCGCCGAGGCGGACGACAGCCAGGACGACGGGGCCAGCGGCAAGGCGATGCCGGAAAGCTACTTGGTGCAACTGATCTCGATCCACTTGTACCTCTGCGTGAGTGTCTTCCCTTGCCCTAGGTCTCCTCTAACTCCCGCTAATTACCGCTCTCTACTGGTCTCTCCGGCAGCTGTCGCGCGACGACGCCATCTCCACCTGCATCTGCACCGAGTGCTGTGCCCAGCTGGAGAGCTTCCACAACTTCTGGAAGCTGGTGGAGCTAAAGCAGACGACGCTCTGCAGCCAGTTCCTGGAAATCGACTGCGATGTCAATTGGTCGGAGGACGGCGGCGGCGGGGAGCCGGACGCACAGCTGGAGCCGCACACCGCACACCTGATTCTGGAGCCGGAGTTCCCCGAAATCTGGGTGAAGACCGAGCCAAAGGCGGCGGTTACAACGCCCACCACAGCCAATAAGTTCCCGTGCATGTTCTGCGAGAAGTCCTTCAAGATGCGGCGCTACCTCGAGGAGCACATTGCCACGCACACGGGCGACCGGCCCATAGCGTGTCCCTACTGTGAGATGGCCTTTCGGTGTCGCTCCAATATGTACACGCACGTCAAGAGCAAGCATACCACCCAGTGGCTGAAGGCGCGCGAGGAGCGGGATGCGGCCAGGTCGCAGAATCAGGGAGCTGTGCTTGGTGGCGAGGTGAAACTGGAGCCGGCGGAGGAGCCAGCTCCTATGACTGCTCCTGCCCCTGTCCCCGCTCCGTCAGCAGTTTCTGTCTCTCTCGTGCCCGCGTCAACTCCTGCTCCTGTGACGAAGGCGCCACAGCCATCACCTCCCAGCATCCAACAGCAGCCTCTACCGCTGTCCGTGATAAAAAGCGAACCCGGCGAGGCCATCAATCTGACCATGACCAAGGCACCGCCATCATCGGCTAGCCGGGTATCCCGCACCCGTTCCAGCCGCCGCAAGACCCACTCGCCCAAGAAGGTGCAGCACACAGAGGGCAGCGATGCCAGCGACGAGGATCTGCCACAAAAGCGTCTCAAGGAGAACGAGCTGATACTGGCCAACTACAATGCAGTGGCTGCTGCCGTGGTGGCTGCCGCCGCCGCCTCAACGCTCGCCGGCGGCAGTGCCTCCGTTCAGCCAGACAGCCTGCAGCAGCGCCTGTGCGTGAGTCTCCTCCAGCAGCAGCAGCAGGACCAGCTCTTCGCCGTCATGTCGGCAACGGCGGCTGCGGCCGCAGTGGTTAGTTCGCATGGTGCAGCCACTACCACAACGACGACGACGACGACGACGACAGGTGCTATACTGGGCAATCCCTACAGGTAGGTCTCACGCCAACAGAGAGAGAGAGAGAAGGAGCTTGGGCATTAGTTCTGGCGTCTCTTGCAGCTCCCCGCCAGCGGAGGCAGATAGACGAGCCCTGGACAAGCGACGACACAACCCCCCGCCGCCGCCAACGACGACGTCCATCCAGGCCGCCGCACCCATCTCCTTGATCTGTCCCAACTGCGGCGAGCTGCCCGGCCAGAACCATCGCTGCCTGAGCAAGCCCAAGTACGCCTGTGACGTGTGCGGCAAGTGCTTCAAGATGAAGCGCTACCTGGAGGTGAGTACAAGCAGGAGCTCACCTTAATCCGACATGTAATCGCTCTCTATCTCTCCAGGAGCACTTTGCCACGCACACGGGCGTCAAGCTGCACACCTGCGCCTTCTGCCCCACGGAGTTCCGGTCCAAGTCCAACATGTACCACCATACCAAGCGCAAGCACAAAGCGGAATGGGAGCGGTCGCGGGCAACGCGCTCAGCGGCCAAGGCAGGTGCTCAGGAGCAGCCACAGCAAGAGCAGCAGCTGCCCAGTGTGTGCCAGGGAGGGCCGGCTGCTGTCTAGGTTATATCTATTACAAGTATACTTATTATTTTTTTTTGCATATAGATATGTATGTATATTAGCCATTACACCGATGTACTTATCCCAAGATTCGTAAACTCCAGTTCCGGCCAGCGCCACTTTTGTGTATACTCTTCTCGTTCTCTATAATGCCTTGACCAGTTGGATTTGGATCTGGTTATAAAGTAAACACATTCATTTCAGCCAAGCGAGTTTGTATATTGGGAAATTTCGAATTTGGATAAAATTTGAAATGTTTTAAAACAATTATATTTCCGGGTTAATCTATATATTTAAAATTACAAATAATTTAACTTTAGTACAATCTAGCGCAACCTATTGCGGCAATGAAGTAGTTAATGCATTAGAGCGCCATATAGTCGTCTTGCTCGCACTTGTGTAAAACACTATAGCACTGTCAAATCTTTAATGAAGTCTCTAATTAATGCGCCAGTGTCATACGGCTATTAATAAAAGAAAAAATGCTGGATTTATTAGGTGGAAATTTCAACTATTTGAGATTTTTTAGGAGGAAAGCCTTGGTCACACTTACGTTTAACTTCGACAAAAGTGCTCCAATTTGTTGCAAATTTGTGCTTAACAATAGCTGGTAAGTTGTAAACAAAACAATTCTAACTTTAGCAGTGAAAAGCGCAACTTGCGCCTGCATGAACGTGTTATTAAAACCAAGTAAACCATCAACGGCGGCACGCACACTCAGGCAGACAATTAGCGGAACGCCGCTTGAGAATGGCAATGCAAAGGAAAATGCGAAAAATTGACTATTCCAAAGGGTTCCCCTCTTTTTAGCATTAATCTTTGCCTATTCCACCATCGCCCACACACACACACACACTCTAAAGTGGAGCTTGTGAAGTGCAACAGGATCGCTCTTTCCCCGGGCCGTGTCCAATTCCATGTTGAATGTGTGAATATAATTCATGTCTTTGTGTGCGTGTCGGCGCCGTCTCCGTCTATGAGTGTGAGAGAGTGCGAAAGTGAGTGTTTTTTTCTTTCCGCTAGCCGGTACAAACTGTATCGAGGGGGTGGCGATCAAAGCAAAAACTGAACAAAAACAAACCGCCGCATCGCTTACACACGCGCACGCACACCCACACGAATTTGGTCCAATATTGTTGAGGCTGTCGCACGCATACATACATACACGAAGCCTTAACGCTTTGCAAAATTGCATTCAAAGTACAGTGTTCCCTGTCGAAGCTTGATTTTGGAAAGGATTGTGTTTAGAAAAGATACATAATGTACATATGTGTGTGTAAGTTGGTTTACAATAAAATGATTACACTTTACTGCACGTTGCAAGTCTGAAGAGAACGATATTAATATTGCCAGCTCTTTTTAGCGCTAGTCTTCCTGAGAGTGGAGAAAGGGAGCAAAAGAGAGCTATGAACCAGAAAATATCTCTTCACTGATCCTTATTTCTTTATCTTTGCCAGAGAGCGACCATGAGTGCACCCGACGACATACCGTCGATGTCACCTGCCAGAAAGCGCGAAAAGTCCAGCTCCGGGAGTGAGTCCATGTCGCAGCCCTCGACCACGCCTCCTGTCGAACGTCCTTCTACCAGCAATGGACACGAAAGTGGCCACTTTCTTGGAGGACACGGACACGGACACTCGCAACGCCACTCGTCTGGCCAACTGGGCAACCACCACCACATGCGCCGTCCCAGCGCCGGGCACAGTTCCACAGACAGTCGCAGTTCCACCAGCGGTGGACGCAGCAGCTCCCACGGTGATGGTGTGCGGCGACTCTCCAGCATGCGCGATCGCGTCCTAGTGTCCAATGCCAATGCCATGGCCCGAGGAATGTCCCTCAGCGAGCTAGAGGACACAACAACAACCACAACCAGCTCCTCCTCGTCGCCGCACATGAATGGGCATAATCACAGCAACACAGATGATGATCAGCAGCAGGCTGGCACTTCCAATGGTAAGAGTTCATGAAAATCTACAAAATAAACAGATATTATTTAATTAAATAAAATTAATTCAGGATCTCGCAAGAAGAAGAAAAAGAAGAGACACTGGCATCGTACCTCATATGACAGCGATCTCATTGGCTGGACTGGGCTCTACCCCAACCTGTCCAAAACCACAGACAAAGTTCTGGATAGCAATCCCGAGCTGGATGCGCAGGTGAGTAGCAAATGGTGTTGGGTTGGGCGAGAGAGAGAGAGAGAGGGAGACAGAGACAGGAAGAGCGGCGTGTCTGCTGCTGTCTGTGCAGGCTTTGAGATTGTTCCTCTGTATAACCAGAAACTGGCTAATTTCCGGAGATTCTCTTTTTTTTTTGTAGTTTTTTTATGTTAATTTTTTGTTATTTTTGCCAAAATAATTTTTATTTTCATTGACAAATGTAAGAAATATTGTTTAATTAAAGGTAAATGGGAATAATATAAAGTAGAAATGTCAAAAAAATCAATATATCGATACAGTATCAATATTTGTTGCTAATTCCAATAATAAATCGATCATATGTTCAAAATATTAATTTCAAAATGGTCATAAAAATAAAATAATCGTTGAAAAAGGAAAATGTTATTAAAGATTTTGAAGTTGTGGCTTAATATTTACTATTTAACATTAAATGGAATATATTCCTAAATGATACATCAAACTCACTTGTAGATATATCACAAATTAAGACTTATTAAACGAATTTCTTTTCATATCGATTTTTTTCACATTAAATTCCCCAATTTTCGATATATCAAATTACATTATTTTCGATATCGGACTTATACTCCCGATATACATCCCAAAAACGAGTGCCACCTGAATATAGCACAGTTTCAGAATGAAATCTGTGAACTGTGAGCATTCCCGTGGCATTATCCTTGGGGGACACCACCCCCAGGTGTGTTCTGGTATACAGAGACGCTTATGCCTGCTGTGTTGCTCCCATTTCTGTGTGCTTGGGTGTGTGTGTGTGTGCTCTGTATGTAGAATGCGGACATGATTTTGTTTGTTCTGTATTATTGTATGTATCCTGTGCCCGCCTCCGCCTCAAACTCCGACTCCGTCTGCCATCTCAACTCGCCTCAACCTCGACCAACAACCATAACCATATCCAGACGTCCGACGAGCTGCTGGCCCTAAGCAGACGAGGTCTAATGGTGTACCCTAGAGAGGCACAGGGATCGGAGGCAGCAGTAGCAGTAGCAACCGCAGCAGCAGAGCCGACTCGAAATCCTCAGCCGCAGCAGCAGCAGCCGCAGTCGCTAGCAACGTCTCCATCGCCGATCGAGTCCTCTCTGTCTCCCAACTCTGAACTGAATAGGAATCTGACACCAGGACCAGAAACAGGACTAGTACCTGAACATGAACCACCACCAACCACAACTAGTACAAATCTAACAACGACACCAGCTAGTAACTGTTCCAACTGGGACGCAGCAGCCACTTCCCGTGTAAGCTCCCCAACAGCAATTACAGAGCTAGACCACCAGGAGGAGACCCCGAACACTAAACCCATGCTCTGAGCCGGGGGAAAATCACACCAACCACTAACCATTGACCTTTTCTACCGCTTTTGTTGTTCCCCCCCTCTAGGATAAGAGCGTTGAAGATGATTCCAAGGAGCCACAGCCACAGGTTGCTGCTGATTCTAGCACCTCGAGCCTCGGTGGCAAGCGTCAAGGCGTGCAGCTAGAAAACCAGGTCAAGAAGGAGGAAGAGGACGAGCCACAGCCACAGGTTGCTGCTGATTCTAGCACCTCGAGCCTCGGTGGCAAGCGTCAAGGCGTGCCGCTAGAAAACCAGGTCAAGCAGGAGGAAGAGGACGAGCATCCTGATGAGAAAAATACGGCTAAAGAGAAGGATCAACTGGCGCCGCCTTCGTCCAAGCGCCAGAAGAATGAGCCACCTCCACCGCCTGTTCGTTCCTTGTCTCGTTCCATGTCCCTGGATATTCAAGATACGCCACCTAAGCACGAGCAGGCGACGACCAGCCGCTCTAAGAGCCAGGATTCGTTGATTGATGACAACCTGGGGTCACCAAAAACTTTGGTCAAGAAGGAGGAGCGGAGCCAAGAGGAGGAGACCAATTCGCAGCCGTCTCCAAGCGTAACCAAGTCTGAGACGCCTTCTCCTAATGCAGTGGAACCCGAGGTGGTTTATCCAAGGGTAGCAGAGCCTGAGGTGCCATCTCCGAGCGTAGCGGAGCCTCTTCCTCAAGGCATAGAGGAGACTCCTCCTCCAGGCGTAGCAGAAGAGCCTGCTCCTGCAGGCATAGCTGAGACTCCCCCTCTGGACGTAGCAGAACCTGCTCCTCCAGGCGTAGCGGAGCCTTCTCCTCTAAGCGTAGCAGAGCCGCCTCTGCTAAGCGTAGCGGAGACTCCCCCTCTAGGCCTGGATGAGCCTCCTCCAAGCGAAATAAAGATAAAATTGCTGCCCAACAACAACAACACCATGATGACCACAGTGAAGCTAAAGGCCACCGATGAGTTTTATCGGCTGCCCTTCTCCTATGGCTGGCGTCGCGAACTCGTCTTGCCCAGCCTGGGCAATCCCAAGCGTCGCACCGGCGACGTCTTTTTCATCTCACCCAGTGGTCGGAAACTGCGTTCCCGCGAGGATATTATACCCCTGCTGGAGGGCGATCTGACCATACAACATTTCTGCTTCCAACGTGCATCACAGGAGGTGGGTCCCCAGTATGAGGTAGTGCGGCGCGCTACGCCTGCCTTGTACCGGTCCAAGCAGAACGAGGCGTCGCAGGAGCCGGAGCTGGCTGTGACCGGAAAGCGTGTGCCCAAGCCCAAGGTACCAAAGGGTGCCAGTCCACCCAGCGAGGGATGGACTTCCACGGCGGCGGTGAAGGGTAAAGTGCGTAGTACATTGTCAAGCAATGGTGGTAATCCGGCAGTTGCCGTCTCGCGCAAGCAAAGGTAGGTGGGCAGCTACCTGAGATCTCTCATAGATTAATCTTAATGTCCACTTACAGCAAGGTTTACAAGGTGTCGAGCAGCGAGAAGGAAAAGGAATCTGAGATCGAGCAGCAACAGCAGCAACCTGTGGCTCTGCCAGTGGATGTTTTTGAGGTTTCTGACGACACCGAGGAGGATAATGATGATACCCCCAGCAGCAGTGGCAGCGCCATGGAAATAGCCGAGGAAATAGAGCTGCCGGGCCAAATGCCACCATCTCACCTCTTTGAGCAGGAGCAGGAGCAGGAGTATCGCCCTTTAAGGGATATGGATGTGGTGGTAATTGGTGGACGCAAGGCTATTTTTGTACGTGGTCCACCGCAGCCGCCACTTGTGAAACTGTGAGTCGGTTCCCTTCCAAAAAAAAATGGGAATTTTACAAATCGCCTTTAACTAACTTTTGAGGGAATTTTCAACTTTATACAGGGTGCCACGCCTGCCAGACCTGACCAGCTACGATCGGATTTACAGGAAGCGCATCCAGGAGAAGAGAATGGGCCAGACGCTGGCCATAAGCCTGAACGATGCCCACATAGGGGTCAATGTGCTGGCCGCCGTAATGAAAACCCTAAACATGAAGGTAAGTTGCATATAATCCTCTTTAGTTTTTTTTTTTTAAATAGATTAATAACCATTTTTGTTTCTTCCCTCAGGAACGTGTAACCATATCGCAGGTGTGCACCACCTGGGCCATGGTTAGTCGCGATAATCGCGTCTGGAACAAGGTCATATTGCGGGATACGTATGTCGGCAATTGGATTAAATTGCTTACGGAAATGGCCCGCCATCGCACTCGCGAACTGGACATGATGGGCGTGATTATGACCACGCCAAAGCTGCGTTTTACAGGTGAATTGCGCATAGTGAAGTCATTGCGGTCACTGCGCACCGATGCCACCACCAATGAGTTCCTAAAGCTGGTCCTAACCAGCCTGCCGCAGCTGCAAGAACTGCGAACGACCTGTGTGAGCTCCCACCTGCATTTGGGCCGGCTAGAGAGGATGCGGAAATTGCGTGTGCTCCGTATTAATATGACGCATCCAAAGGCTCAAGTCCTTCACATCAACGCCGTGCAGAACTTGAGCCACCTCACCGAACTGAGCATCCGTGGTGTGACCAATTTGCAACAGTTGGACCTCATGCAACTGAAGCTGCTGACCCGCCTGCAGGTTCTGGGACTGGGCTCCTGCGAGTACCTAAACCATGAGCAGCTCGGACGCGAGGTGCTGCCCTGCCTGAAGGCCCTGCACACGGTACGCATTGAGAACGATCATCGGGCCATGGCCATGTTTCCGGTGGATGAGATTTTGCGTGGTTTGTCCCTAGCTGGCGGCGTGCAACGCCTCGAGCTGATCAACGTGGATGTGGATAGTGGATTTGGCCAACTCCTAGCCAGCTGCGGAACTGTGACGCATCTACTGCTGGCGCCCAAGTGCCTGCACAATACGGCCACCATGACCAATGCCGTGATGCAGGCCATCAGGGATAATGCGAATCACTTGGCGGTATTTCGTTTGGTCCTGGTTACCCAGCTGCTGAGTGCCACCGAGAATCTGTACAAGGGAACCCAGAAGAACGTGATACCAGTGCAGCGTCCTGTGCCGGGCATACCCTATGGCGATGCCCTCAATCACTGCTCGCCGGAGGATAATTGCCAGGAGGAGGAGCACACCCAGTGCGTGGCCTTTCTGCCCGTCGAGCGTCTGGAGGCGATACTCAACGAAATGATGCCCATTGGGTATGTATCGGTGGCCAAGGTGGCCATGTCGGAGACCACAAATGTGCAGTTCCTCAAGCCCGGCGTCACCGAGAGCACCTAGCCTGAGGATCAGGAAATTGGATAAGTTAGTTAAGTAAAGAGAAACCCACCCCATCACCCACACATTAACCCAGTAGCAGAGAAAGTCAAGACTGAGTCTTCACGAGCCATCATCACCTTACACACTAAGCGATTCGAAAATGGGAGGTTAATTTTTTAATTTGGAGTTTTTCTTTTATTTTTCTTCCTGTCTGGCCCGTCTCCTCGAGGTGGGTCCTTGGCAAATCAAACACCTGGAAAACCTTGTTTACCTTAGTTTATTGATAAGCTAAGACGCCACAGCAATGCTGTGTAAAAGCAAACACAATGCATGTATAATACAAAAAACAAACGAAGAAAGAAACTAATAAAGACAAAGGTGTAATTAACCTAAAATCAAATGGAAATTATGAACTTATGTACCCCGAAGGACAAAGATTGAAGAGGATAAAGAGGATCCCTTATTTTTAGACTTTCCCCCCTCAGAATATTTCTCAGTTTCGTTTTCCATACAAAAAGTTTGTGTTCTTTTTTTTATTGCATTTAAATATAAAATCTTAAAAATAAATCTCCAAAAATATACAGTACAGTACACTGGCTTTAAAAAGTATCTCCACGTTATTATTGTTTGTTGTTCAGTGTAAGAGTAGAAAAAAATATATAGTTGGCGAAATGTACAAGACAAATGCAGCTGCCACATTTTGTTGCGTCATGTGGATCGAGAGAATATATATTCAAAAATATATATATATGTAGATATAGATATAAATACGAAGTACACTGCACTGCACTGTGCGTGAGGCTCTGCCATGGCAAGGAGTAAGATAATAAATTACGCCTGCAGCGCTCGAAGTGCACTTTGGACATGGTCTAGGCTAGGGCTAGGGCTAAGGGTCTAGGCTAGTACTAGTTGTACTCCTGTTTGGGAAAGTAGTCGGGCACAAAGATGTGTATAATAATCCCGGTGGTCATCAGGGCAAAGTAGACAATGACGGCCACCCACCAGAGGATGCGCTCCCAGCGTCGCACCTCCAGATTGCGCAGCACTCCGATGCCCACCAGCAATCCAGCCACGGCACCGGACAAATGCGCCACATAACCGATCTGATCGTATTGATCGGTCAAATGGCGATATATCGAGGTGCCGAGATCGGTGAAGCAGAAGACAAGGAAGGCTAGCAGCTGGACAATGGCGTACTCCATTTCCGAGTAGTTCTGTGGGATAAGGAAACGTGTTAAATGAATAACTTCTATGATCTTTGGTGCTCTCTCACCATTATAATCGTGGCTATGTGCGCTGTAATCAAGGCATACACTCCTCCGGATGCTCCGGCCAGGAAGATACGCGGACTGGTCAGCGAGGTGCCCATGGAGCCAGCCAAAACGCCGGCCAGATAGACCAGCGCCACGCGCCACCAATGATGCACCAGCTCCAGTGCAATGCCCAGGAATATTTGGATAATCAGGTTCATCATCAGATGCATGATGCCCACGTGGACGAACATGTAGCTGACGAAGCGCCAGCCCTCGTAGCGCTTGTAGGGATTGTAGATGAACAGTGTCGCTGCCGGACCGCTGGTGCTCTCCCCAATGTTGTCCTGGTGATTGGGGTCGTCCCTGGTGGAAGGTAAAATAAATATTAAATATTTGTGGATAATTTTTGGGAAAAGTAAAGCTTGAACATTGAATAACTAAGTCAAAAATCCATCAAATTCTATTTTGAAAACAGTTGTGAGCGAGTTTTTAATAGTTTAATAAATCTGAAACCAGAATTTTATATTTTAAAAAATTAAAAAAAAAAAAAAAAAATTTTTTTAATATTTTAACGGTGTAACCCCTTATACAAATTTTGAAAAAATGTATTACAAATTTTTTTACTTCCCGACATGGCTAGAAAGACTCCTGATCAAGAATTTATATAATTTATAGGGTCGGAAATGACTACTTCACTGAGTTACTAGCCTCTGATTAAAATTAAAATACCCTTCGGAAAAGCAGTCTTAATCACCGTATATAAATATCTGTTTATCCATGTCCCAGAGGCTTGGGAAACTCAATACTACTTAAAACAATGCAGCCATAAATTCAATTGAAAAAAAGTCATTCTCCCCTCAGATGCATAGTTTTCCGACTAAAGCTTCCCTATGATATCATATATATCTTCAATAGTTTGCATTAAAAATTCTACGAAACACTGAGGCCGTACTCACTGAAAGTGTATGACGTCCACGAGGAACATGATAATCTCGATAATCGAGAAGATGACCATGGTGAGCGGCGGCGGGCAAATGGACATCTGTTTCTCGTAGGCGCCATCGGGTTCATCACCCTCCAGTGGCTTGGGTGGCGGCACCACATAGCGACAGTAGCGGGCCAGCAAGTTGCGTGCCATCCACTTGTGGTGCAACGACATACTATAGAACTCCTCAAAGTCCAGATGGCCATCGTTATCCTGGTCGCTGCGCTTCAAGATCTGTGCGGCAATATAGGCGGGTATGTCCCGGCAGTAGCCGTCAGAGATTAGCTCCTTCAGCTCATGGGTATTGATGAGGCCATCTCTATCGGAGTCGTGCTGTAAATATTAAAAAACTTTTAATAATATATTTTATATGGTAAATATCTTATGAGAATATCTCAATAGTAAACAGGAAGTTATATATGTAGCTTTAATATGTTATCATTTAAAATAGCATTTAAATTCGTGACTTATTCGGCAGCAAATACTAAGAAGGATATTTGTATATAACCTTTCATGTTAGTTGGCCATGAAACCCAGTCTGTCATGGAATAAAGTGTCATAAGGGATCTATATTAATCTGACATCCATCCCAGTTCAGATATAGGGCCCCGTTCAAGGCAACGATTCATACCGCCACCTAGCCAAGCCAGGAATCGGAAGAAGTAAGTTTTACTTTAAATTTAAAAGCTCTCAATTAAATACCATACAACAAACAAGATGCATAGCGCCATACAATTTGTTTTTATTTTAAGATAATTTCAATAGTTATGTTTCGCACTCAAGCCTTCTAAAAATATCAGAATTAAAAATTTTAAACATAAGCCTACTTTTTAATAGCATTTTTTTTCTTAGAAATAAATAAAATAGAATTAGAATTAAAAAAAAAAAACAAACAATTATTTAGCCAGAGTCTAGATTAAATAGTCAATAATCAGATTTTGTTCTCTGTAAAATGGAAATTCGATATTTTTATGATTCCAGATGATGCAGAACTAACTGAACTTGAGACTTTTAAGACTTCCTGCAGTCTATTTTCTGCAGAATTTAAATTTACACAAATACTCGGCCTAGACTAGAATTTAGTTTTTAAAAACAAATAAAAGCCAAGCTATAGAAATATATAACTTTTCAACCTCCACAGAGATGGCCCAACTATCTCAGATGACCCGCTATGTTACCAGCGTGCTGGGCTGGTTACCAGCGGCAACTGCGTCCTCCGATTGCTCCCCGCCGTCGTCGTCGAAGAACCAAGAAGAAGATGCCTTGCAGGAGTCGTCCGGCTTTGTCACCGTAATGGCAATCTACCTGGCCATTACCATTGTCTTGGTGGCGGTGAGTTTCATCACAGCCAAAAACCAGGCTACCAAATATCACAACCGATTAAAAACCAAACGGAAGATAACTCGACCCCAAGAACAACAGCAGCAGCAGCAACGTCCTTGGCGTTTTAGCACAACGGGCATGGCCATGACCAAACTGATCCGCCAGCTGGGTAGTCCCAAGCGTTCGCGGCATCAAATGCGTCTGCGCCTTCGGATGCGACTGCGCCGGCATTTGGAGCAGGAACTGAAGCTGATGAGGGAACTGCAGGAGAAGGGGCCGCAACTGGGGTTGCTGGGCAGTCAGGATTTCGAGGAAGTCAATAATTCCAGCTACTTTGATCCATCCTCCGAAGCCGAGTTCTGAATTCACACATAGACCAGGCTCAAACTAAATTATACTGTGAAAAATTTAGACCTCCAAGTGAGATAGCTTTTATCGAAAATATATAGACAGAAGCTACAGATTCTCGTCTCTTGATTGATTTTTGTCTAGAGGGTTGCCTCAGCTTGCAACAAATGTTGTGGCAAGTGAGGTAATTGTGGCCATAAAAGGCCAGGAATGCAACGGATCCAAACGAGAAACTTAGCTCTAGCCAAAAACGGGGCTAATCGAAAACAAAGCGAAACTCATTGGCTGTGACTATAGTTGCACAATCATTGAAACGATAGGAAAGTGCACAAGTTGGAGTGACTTAAGATTTTACTTATTTACGTTTAAATATTTAACTTCCTTTCCCTGGAATAATTTCGTTTAATATATTCTCCCATTTAGTCAGCAGTTTAATTAATAATAATCAGAGTTTAGTTTCTCAATTCCAAAATCATTATTTACAATCCCATAAATGGATAACGTTCTTGATAGCCTTGTAAGCCATAAAAAAACAATACTATTTCAGATAAGATGACCACTGACCTTGCATAGAAATGTTACGAATATGACTGAAACGAAGATTTTCTTAGGCAAAGGTATGACTTTATCTTTAATTATAAATATTTTAAGACATAAGACAGCCTATCTAATTTTATTATTAAATGTTTTCCCAGAACAAGTGAAAGAAACTGGCAAAGACAAAGACAAAGAGCAAGCAAACCCCCAGCAAAATGTCAATGTTCGCAGAGAGAGCTAACTCTCGACTATATAGATATATATATTATATGCTTATATGCTATGTATATAATAAGCATGCAGCACTGTGGAAAATTAGATAAAGTCACTCATAGAGCACCCATCCATACCCTGTCATCCATGCCATACGATAAGCGCTTAGTCTGGGGAGGAGGATTGAAGCTTAGTCACCTGTTAATTATTGCAGTCACTCCAGAAAAAAAAATATATATATCATCTAGCGAATGGTATTCAGGTCCATATCAAGAAACAAAAGCCAAAGCACTGGCTTATCTGTGACATATCAAAAATAACAAATATTATTTGGATTTTTTATAGCATTTACAAGAGAATGTGCTCTTTTACAAAAAAAGGCGTGGTTCCCCAAAATACCTAATGATTCTCCTGCCTAAACGATGTTATTTTATAGCTTAAAAATATCACACTTATCATTACATCTTTTCTATATCCCAAATCATTGGTGGTATGCTCAAGAACTCCACATAATAGTGCTGTTTCCATGTGTATTTTAGTTATATCATGGATAGATTGCGACTATTGAATGGAAGCTTGAATGTTTGGAGCAACAGAACCAGCGACGAGATAAGATTGCGAGCAGCAAAGAGGAGCCAGAACACAGGAATGTGTCCGATTTCCAGGCGGCTATAGAATTAGATCGAATTTTTGGAAAGTATGCTAATCAAGTAGCCGCTCCCCCCTCAGAGACTCTATTTCATTTGCGTTAATTAACAGCACAGCAGAAAAACAACAACTGGTTGTGGCCGCAGGGCCATTGAACGCTCTCTGCATTCCAATGGGAATACGAATTATGGAACCCTTGGGACCGGCATACAGATATTTCTCCGAATTCTCAGAGATCCAGAAATTAGCCAGTAAATCCCCAATGCCAACAGGTGGGCGGTGGGTGGTCAGTGAGGGGTTAAGTGACTAACGCCACGCCACACACACTCACAGAGACAGACAGACAGCAACACACACGCGAGAAGCGAAGACAGAACTCAAAGCGAGCAAACAATAATTTATAACCGGTTATTTGTGTTTCTTTTTTTTTATTCGCCGCCCCTCTGTCACGATAAGAAAACTCACTGCCAGAGTTTTCAATGTTAAGAAAACAGAGTGCAGCTAAAAAAAAGTTAAAATAAAATGGGTAGCTCGTAAAAACATAATGCTGACACACACATGAGGTGCAAAAATGAGTGACAGGGGGGCCTGTGATGGGTTAAGCCCTATCAAAAAATAAAAACATGTGGAATTTATTATTTAAAAATATTTCAACGACGTGGAAGTAAGCAGTAAGGAATGTTATTTTGAAAGGAATTCAAATATTTAAAATATAGTTTATTTTTGAAATTATTTTAGAGAACAAATTCCTTATTTGCCAAGTCTGAAAAAGTCACGTTTTTGAAAATGACGCCAAAAATAATTAAAGACACAGTATGGCTTTAGAATTTGCACTTGAAAAAGAAGGACTGCAAGTTTATTTTTTATTTACTAGTTTATAAAGTACAACTTAGTATCCATTCGAGATGTATAAAAGAACAAAAATATCAAAAATATTATAATATGTGTAATATGAAATAAAAAGATCTAAAATAAAACCTCATAAGAAATCAAGCTTCTTTTTAAATAGTTTTAAAATAAAAACCCTAGAAACAAAAAAATTTCTAAATATGAGTTCATTTCAGGTGAATAGTTCTCTGTTTTGTAAGTTGTGTTTTTCGGGGGTTGCTTTTTCCCTACCGAGTTACCGTTAATTAAAATACAATTTTTTTCAAGGAGCGTGTGCGTGTGTCCCCCTCCTCGACCGGTGCCCGCTAATGGGTTAAGGTGGGGTCTTATTTTTCTCTTCTTCTAGGAAGTGCGAGGAGCACAGCACTAGCGGATCGATGCTAGCAGATGATTCACCGCCAAAGGCAACTTTCACCAAGGGCGAGAAGAAGACAGACAGAGCCAAAAACACAAGCAACTTCATTCACCGCTAAGCGAAGCGTACGTGTGTGCATGTGTGTGTTGAGTGCGGGCCGGGTGTTATAATTACAGTTGTGCATTTTGTGCAGTTTTCGCGGAATTTCATCAAAAAGGGGAACTTGCCACTGTACCTTGTCGAATATCTCGCGCATCTTGCGCCGATCCTCCGGCTCCTGGGAGTGGGTCTGGTTTAGCGGGATCTCTTCCATGTCGATGGTGTCCTGGCGCAGCGTCGGTGGTCGCGCGGGGGGCGAACGTCGCTCGGGTGGAATGGTGGGGTACAGGCCATTTTCCACGTCCCGCTGCTGCTGCATTTGCAGCTGCTGGGCGGGAGTTTGGCTCTGCTGGCGGTTCACAGTTTTCACGGGCATGGTTCACTAGGGGTTCGGCGGTTCTGGCCGGGATCGGTGGGCAAAAACAACACACACACAGACACAAAAACGAAACAAACTAATCCCGAGATCTGCACACTGAAAAGTACCGCAATCGAAATCGAAACCGAAACCGAAACCGTTAGCCGAAATTCAATTACACTCTGTGCTTCGACTCATCGCCCGCGTCTTGAGTCCCGATAAGATTAAGAACTGCGGGCCATAAAAAGTGGTCGAAATGGACGCCGCTTGTCTTGACTTGGCCCAAACGAAAATGCCGTGTCGCGACGGTGAAAAAAAACAAAGCGCGAAAAACAACTGACCAACAACTAACAACCGAGGACCGTTTCCAGACCGTGGCTGAAATACCAACGGGATCGCGGAAACATACCGAAACAGGTAGCAGTATATACTGGAAATAGGCAAGAAATGAAATAAGCCAGCATGTTGGGAACTTGAATGAACCAGGTGGCCCCCTTGGAAAATTTGAAATTATTTTGTATCATTTTACATACATTAATTAAAATTTTTATTTTATTACACATAATGATGCGTCAAAATCGAGATTGATAACACAGGCGCGAAGAATGAAAATGGAACCAACAGGGAACTCGTTGCTGAACTAAAGAACAGAAAAAATTATTTTAAAAAATACTAGATTTAAAAACATTTGTAATGTTTGGAATTTAAGCCTAGTACTCCGACGATGAATTCATCTGACGGGAAGCCGGGTACTCCTGTAATTGCATTAAATCTTCAGTTACTGGCCAATTAAACGAAAATCTAATTTTAATAAGCAAAATCCGCTGCACTTCCACCGGCTCAATTCACAATGCACAGGCTGATGGGGCAGTTGGAGACCAAAGCCTGTAAATTCAAATTGTGCAGTGTTGTAAAATTCTCGCGGTTGGTCAGTGCTGTCGACTGCCCGTTGTTTGGCGTAATTTTCAAAAATTCGAAACAGGTTCAGGTTCAAGTTCTTTGGACTTGCATTTTATTCCCGAAATATGCAAAATCAACTTGTTTTTTGGCAGGCAAAACAGAGGCAAGATCTGCTGCTATCCCCTCCGTATCAGGCAGCTGCTCCTCAAACTTTGCCCCCCTCGAATTGCGGCGCATATTTATCTGGCTTCTGATAGGCGAGGGAGCAAAACAAGCAGCAAGAGTTGTCACCGTAGATTACACATTTTAATTTCTGCGACGCTAATCAGAGCCAAGAGTATGCAAGTTCACAGTATTTTCGCCAGAGCAGCCCACCACCGGCCTCCTCCTGCCCCTCTCCAGGCACCTTTATATGTATGATGTATTCCTTATTTTGAATTTCGTTTTCATTTGCTTTTATCGCAAGGCAATACTGGCCCCGTTATAATTGTGTGCGTGCATTTGTTTATGGGGGCCACTCTGTGGGCTGAAGACGCAGGGGGTGTCGCCCCTTGATTATGCAAAAAACAAACAACAAGTGGCTCGCGGGGGGCGCTGTCGAAGAGTGCAGCAAAACATATAGCGGTAAATGTACGTACACACATACGCAAAACAAGTTTCAACGCCGTCGCGACGCTCCGAAATATTTAACGCTGGCTGCCATGGCGTTCATTATCCAGTTTGTACGGCAGGCGAGCAGACGCGCCACCGGATTCAGACCGATCCTCCAGAGACATTGCCCAAACCCGGTAAGTTTTCCTTTTCGGTTTGTGGCAGCCACAAATTCGCGGTTTGAGTGTATGTGTGTGGGGGCGTGGGTGGCAACCCTGCCCGCAACACCGATAACAACAACCGTTGTTTTTGTTGCTGTCTGACTGGTGTGAAATTTCACAACTTAACTGAAAGAAGTTTTTGCTGATCGCCAGACTAACCACAGCACCATGGACACCACAGTTCATTCGGCCGGAATTGCGGAGATCCACCATGTACCCATGAGCGTGATCAAGCGGCCAATACCCTCCGTCCTGGACGAGCAGAAAGTGGCATCGTTAATGGAAACCATCAAGGTGAGTGGGGTGTGGGTGCGGGGGCAAGGGTTAATGGAGTTGATTAGAAATTAGAATGAACATTATCAATAATGTTTAGCTGTAAACTTTAACTAGACTAACTAACTAAAGTTGTAAAAAGCCAAAATACAGGATTTTTGCTATCGATTGCCATTTCCGATGACATGCCTTTCCTGTAAAATGCTCTCGTTAACTCTCTCCATCTCCTTGCCTTTCCTGTGAAATGCTCTCTCTAACTCTCCATCTCCTTCTTGCCTTTCCTGTGAAATGCTCTCTCTAACTCTCCATCTCCTTCTTGCCTTTCCTGTGAAATGCTCTCTCTAACTCTCTCCATCTCCCTCTCCTTGGAACACAGCACGAAGAAAGCGAGGCGGAGGAGGTGCCACCCATCGATCTGCTGTGGATAACGGGCAGCGAGGGCGGCGACTACTATTTCAGCTTCGGCGGCTGCCACCGGTTCGAGGCCTACAAGCGGCTCCAGCGGGAGACCATCAAGGCCAAGCTGGTGCGCTCCACCCTGGGGGATCTCTACCACTACATGGGCTCCAGTGCGCCCAAGTACCTGGCCTAAGCCTTATCTATGTATGTTTGTGCAATGTTTTCTTTGTTTTCGTTATTTTTTTACCTTTATTTCAAGCTTATCGCTGGATTCTAAATATAAATGCCTTAAATATAAATATAAGCTTCTAAGATTAAATACAAGTGCCTTAAAAAACATAAATACTTGGAGTTTTATGGATTTCTACGCTTCTTAAGCCTAATTTACAAATTCGCTAAAATTATTCGAAAATCCTAGCTGGCAGGAGGAGGAGAGGAAGTGTCTTGCTCACCACAGAAAGGGCGATCTCTCCCTGAGTATTCGCAGTCCATATTTTTGCCAGTCGTGCTGCGATATCCACAGCTCCCGGGCGCTCTCCAGCACGGACATAATGGCCGCTCCCTTCCACGCCACCATGCCGGCGTCCATGCCCTTGATAAAGACATTCACCTCAATGCCGCTGGGCAGCATTTGCTGGCTAATCCGATGCTCCAGCCAGGCCGGCAGGCCGGGCAACTTGGCGCTGCTGCCCACCAGCAGAATGGAGTTGAACATCTTGCGTTTGGTTTCAAAGTTGGGCAGCCGGTTGATGGCTTGGATAATGGCCTGATCCAGGGGCAATACCTGACCCAGATTGTTGTGATAGCAGTCCCTGTTCTGGCCTGCCGAAGACTGTTGCTGCTGCTGCTGAGGCTGCGACTGGGAGTTGCAGTTGCCTTCTTCTTGGTCCACAACGATTAGCTCTTCATCGTCAGCGGTCACGGGCAGCTGGGGAGGAGCCAGAGCTACCGGTAAACTAGTGTCGCCCGCACGGACACCGTTCTTTCTGCCCGTCTCCTTCAGATACTCGGCATCGAAGCAGTCCTCGCAGTCGTACTGCTCTTGGGGCGCCTGCTGCGTGCACACGGCTCTCGTGCGGCCCGTAATGTTCAGCAGTTCGGTGTGGAAGAGGGCCAAAGGGGCCATGATGGCCTCGTCACCCACTTGAAGTGTGTACCTCAGCCACTGGCCATTCTGCTTGCGCAGATTAAAGTGCTTCTCCTGGGCGCCACAAACACTGGCATTTAAATGGCAAAACTTCTCCTTCAGCTCGTCCAGCAGATGGGCATCCACATAGCTGTCCTGGACATTGCATTCGCGGTAGGGAAAGCCGCACTTGCGCAGCAGCATAAGCAGCACCTGGTTGAGATCACCGCCGCCGTAGTTTAGCCTCACCCTGGCATCCATCTGCGAAATCCCATCCTCGATGCAGGCAATGGAGGTCTTCTGGGCACCGATGTCCACCACACAGCCGTAGCCAATGCCGGCGCCATAGGTGGAGGCCACGCTGTCCTGGACGAGGAAGCAGCACCGGAAGCCCAGACGCTGCAGCAGCAGGGTCATGAACTCGCGCAGATGCCGCCGCACATAGACATCGTTGACCACCAGGACGGCACAGTGGGTGCCCAGGTCGCGCAGCGGTATCTTCAGGCGGGTCTCCAAGGCGTAGGCCCAGATGCGCTCCATATGCTGCAGATTGGCCTGTGAAAAGGGAAAAATTGTTATTTAGGGTGTTATGTTACAGAAACTGGACACACCTGCAGTGATCCACCCTTCTCCTTGTGCACATTCAGCTCGCCCCTCTGTATGGGAAAGTGGATGTCGTAGTCCCGAGCCTCAAAGGCGCTTAGCCGCAGGATTTGGTCATTGAACAGGGCCAGCGCCTCGCGGTCCAGCCACGGCTGCTCCTCGGGCTGCGGCGGCGGCACCTTCTCGGCCATACTGCTCCTATTGAAGTGGGCCAGCTGCTGCGGAGGCGTGGCCACGCGCAGCCGGTTCTTCTCGTCCACGACGCAGTGCTGCAGGATGCGCGACACGGCCAGGCGCTGCTCCTCAAACTCCATCTGCAGCCGGGCGGGATTGACGTTGTCCAACGGCGGCAGCAGGGGATCATGGTGCGGCCAGTCGCCTTCCTTCTGTCGCCGCCGGTAGGCCACCGCATGGAGCAGGGTCAGAGGATTTAGGTCGGCCGCCCGGCCAATGCGTAAATGCTGTGATCCGGGATGGATCACGATGATCTTGGGCGCCTCCAAAGGCTGCACCTGGCGCTGCTGTGCCGGCGTTGTCGCCGTTGCCGGCTGCCGGCCGCTGCTGGTGCTGCTGGCGCGAGATCGTCTAAGGAGCAAGGCGACACATGGGGGGTTGGGTTCGATGGAATGTTAAGTGAGACACCACTTACTGCATGGTTCGGTCCGAATCCTGGTCCGTGAAGCAACAATTAAAGAGTTTATTTAAACTTTTGTTCTTTTTAAACCAATCGATATGTGGACAAGCTATCGATGGGCACTCTTTATTGATCGATGCATCGATACTTTTATTTATTTCCTTTTCTTATCAGCAATAAATGTGCAAATACCAAGGTCTTGAGCTATTTATTTTTATTGCTAAACATAAAATATAACTTTAAAATATTAAATACATTTACATATACCCCAAGCATCGATGTTTTTGAAAATTTCGAAAACATCGATACATCGATTGTGCCGTTGTCGTCTCGTCCAGCTCTACACTGAGTTTTCCAGAGCAACTGACAGAGCATGCAAACGTGATTAATTGGTTTGCGAGCCCAGATAGACGACCCGGAAAGTATAGCGAGCGCCAAGGAGAGCAACCAGGAGCCAGGAGCACACACCGCACCAGTCGCCAGCGGAGACACCCACAGTCAGTGAGCTAGCGAGGAGACAGAGCCAGCCGCCATGCCACGCGGAAAGTTCGTCAACCACAAGGGCCGCAGTCGCCACTTCACGTCGCCCGAGGAGCTGCAGCAGGAGTCCGAGGAGGAGAGCGACCAGTCGGGCAGCGGCAGTGGCAGCGACAGCGATGCCGAGGATGGCAAAGCCAGCGGCTCCGCAGCAAAGCCAAAGCCATCGACCGCCCGGAAACCCGCCGCCGCTGCCAGTCGCCAAACGGCGCAGCGACAGAAGCAGCGGGCAGCCGGCGGAGCCGGTGGCTCCTCCGAGTCCGAGTCGGAGGAGGATTCCGAGGAAGACTCCGAGGCGGAGGCGCGTGATGCCAAGAAGGGCGTGGCTTCGCTGATCGAGATCGAGAATCCCAACCGGGTGACCAAGAAGGCAACGCAAAAGCTTTCCGCCATCAAGCTGGACGATGGCCCAGCTGGTGGCGGCGGTGCTCCCAAGCCGGAGCTGTCGCGCCGCGAACGCGAACAGATTGAGAAGCAAAAGGCGCGCCAGCGTTACGAGAAGCTCCATGCTGCGGGCAAGACGACCGAGGCGAAGGCGGATCTTGCCCGTTTGGCTCTCATCCGGCAGCAGCGCGAGGAGGCGGCCGCCAAGCGGGAGGCGGAGAAGAAGGCAGCCGACGCTGGCGGCAAGAAACCAGGAGCCAAGTAGACACACCGCCGGCAAAGAATGCGAATGCTCATGCTCTCCAACCAAACCCAAACCCAAACCCAATCCTAATCCTAATCCCTCACCCAACCGAACCGAACAGAACCGATAAAGCAATGGCAACCACTGGGGCTAATGGCAATTAGATAAGTAAATTAACCAAGTAAAGTAGCACGATCCACGATTCGTGCCGATTCAAAATTTCTTCAAGTTTTCTATGCCTGTCTTTTTGTAATTGCGAATTATACAAAATAAAACAAAAATAAACCACGATGTATACACGATGGCGCTGCAGCGACTGATAACCTGTCCGCGGGGGCTGAGGTAGCGGGAGCGAGGCGTAATCCGAGCCTATATACTAGGTAAACCCCCGACAATCTTTAGGGCAAAGCCTTTAAGTGCTGTTTTAGGGGTAAATAATGCCAGATTCCTATGGAACCACCTTCAAAAAATAACGAAAAAGGATCACAGTAACTCTTTTTTTTTTTGTTTTTTTCCTTTGCAAATCTGCACAAAATGTAATTCCTTAGCTAACTACAAAACTAAACTAAGAATATAGTATTTAAAAAAAAAGCCTTGTAATATAATTAGTCGCTACACCACGCCCCATACCTCCTCGAAGGCGGAGCAGAGTTTGGAGCACGCTATGGCCGCCGACAGCGGGTAATTACTAATCGAGAACAGCTCCTCCGTGTAGTCCGTCTTGAGCACGCCGTGGGCAAAGGCACCAATGACCATGACAACGGGCACATCGTAGCTGGCACTGCCCTCCTCGCCATGCGGCACCAGTTCCCGACAGTTGGACACCAGCTTGCCGGAGAAGCTCATGGCGTACTTCTTGCAGCCAACGGGCAGGTGATCCGTAATGGGGTTCTTGATCACGCTCATCAGCCGGCGGGATGAATCGTTAGCCCGGATCTGGAACTTGTGCAGCAGCTGGACCATCAGGCCAGCGAAACGTTTAAAGGTGCGTGGTATGCGCGTCTGTGGATTGATCTCGATCAGCACATTGTGCTCGGTGCGGATGAACACCTGCAGCAGGCCGGCGCGGTTCAGTGGGGAGTCGAACAGCATTAGGAGACACTGGTGGGTGATGTCTGGGCGACAGCTGCCCGGATCTCGCTGGTTCTTGCGCATGATGCCCGCGTGGTCGTCGCAGTTCAGCAGCTCGAATTGGTTGTGCACCTGCAGGGGATTGAGATGGTTTTAGGGCACTCTCTGGCCAGTAGTTGGAGCCTTTCTCCTACCTTCACAGTCTCCAGCTGAGCGCCCTCCAAGACGATGATCAGACGCTTCTCGCTGGCGTTCAAGTGCAGCACCTTGAACTGCTTCTTGTCCAGGTCGAACTCCGGGTCGTCCGCCTTGCGGCCCACGAACTTGCGTTTCCGGTTGATTGCCTTTCCTTGGCCTCCCATGCTGTCTAGGATTGGATATAGCCTGCCGATTCGTCCCAAAATCCCCGAAAACCAAAAACAAAACGAGCACGCGGCGCCGATTTAGTGACGGGAGGTGATAAACTATCGATGAAGCCATCGATTTGGTGATACATCAATAGCATTTCAAAAATGCGATTAATTAATATTTATTATAATATTTGTTGGAGAAACATCGACGCTATAAAAACAAACATAAAACCATTTTATTTAAAACAATTTAATATTTTTAAAATTATTTTTTGTATAACTTTAAAACATCGATATCCGCGAACATCGATATTTCTCCACCTCTAACATCTATTCACAAAATGGTGATGCCAGATCGTTCACAGATCTAGTCCGTGCATTTCAAAGGTGTGTGTCTTGGGTTGGTTTACTTTCGCCAAACTGTTCCCACTCTTAGTTTATAGCGAACTAAGGCAGTTTTTATAGCATGAAATAGTTTTATAATGTTTATAAATAATAAATAAATAAATTAAGGTAAATAAAATACATTTTTTTAATGGCCTTTTTTGTGAATTTTTGTAACCCCCTTATAAAATTTTGAAAAAATGGTGAAACTTTTTTTTGTTATTTTTGAAGAACAATCAAAATTTTGAAAATCTGTAACACAGCCAAAAACGCATTAAATTCAAATTTGTCTTAGTTTTTAAAGGGTTAATAAATCTGCATACTCCATTTATGTTTTTTATTTTCTAATTTTCTTTTTTTAACTTTTTTGAACTTATAAAATTTAGAAAAAATTGATCAACATTTTAATTTTTCTTAGAAACATAGCTAGATCGAATCGCCTAATGATGCTGATCAAGAATATATCTGCTTTATAGGGTCAAAATGACCGCAACCTTCTGACTTGAATTAAAATAAATTATTATATTCATTTATTATTAATATAAATTATCAAAATAAATTATAATAATCATGTATTTGTTTTTCGACTCATAATATTATATCTCGATTTGAAGAGCTATCGGATATATATAAAGAATGTATCGTAAATCTCCTTTTTGATAGTTACAAAGACTTTGACTTATTCCTCTCCAAATCCCTTGATCCCTTCCTCGATAAATCCTGGCCATCTCTGGGTATCCATTGATATTGAGGAATCGATTCCTTTAGCCGGACCCTTGATCATGAATAATGCCCCGCATTGGCACCTAATGCCGGCAGAGATCAGACACGCCGTGGAGGAACCTAATAAATCGTCGCTCCTGTTGTCGCCGCTGGGCGCTTGTTGTCTATTTCCGTATTTTCCGTCGACAGAGAGCCAGGGGAAAAATCGAATATAGAGGGGAAAATGGGAAATCCATTTGATTAAAACGGTACGCCGGCCGGGAAATCCCAATCCCCGGGCGGAGGGGGGATGATGCGTTGGGTGGTTCGCATTAAGACATCAAATAGACAACAAAGGCAGGAGGGGGAGGCGGAGGAGGATGAGGAGGAGGACCTGGCGAAACCCTGACAGCAGTTCGAATCGTTAAGCTAGCCAAGTGGAAAAGGCAGCCAGAAGTTCACCACGAAAGCACTTCCCCCGCATCCACCTGCCGCCGCCTGCTCTCTGGTGCTTGAAATTAGATTTCTGCCGTTGGCCAGCATTCGTTACGAGGTTTACAGCGGCACACGTTCTCCGGCTCTACACTCTCCGGGTCTCCAGACTCATTTTGGTTACTATTTTCTTACACTTGAAAAAATCTTTAGACTAGTACTGGATGTTTTTTTCATATTTTCTTATGGAAAAATCGATTTTAAATCGATTAATATCCAAGTTTTCATATATTTCTCTAGTTTTTCTTGGGTTACATAATTATTTCTCTATTATTCTTACACTTAAAAAATCTTAAGGATGTGATGAATGTTTGTAATATTATTCTCTGCAAAAATCGATTTTAAATCGATTAATAAACATGTTTGTATATATTTCTCTAGTCCTTCTTGGGTTACATTATTTTTTCGCTGCTTCTGTTATAATTTTTTCAATACAAATAAGTTTAAGGATCTTAAATTCCATAATGCATATAGGAAAATAAATATTTTCTCCAAGTGTACACCTAGAATATAGAGTTGGCTTGAGCCTGGAAAATCCTTGGGTTAGCTACAGCTGATTTATGCTTGGGGCTCTGCCACAGCAGGCACGGCAAGGTAAAGGGGGCCACCGACCAGGCTGGGCTGGGGGAGTCGATGTTTACGAGCGGATTAAGTTTTGCCTTCGAACAAATTCCATTTGAATTTAATGAGCCCGGAGATTACATCACCGAAAGGGAAAGGAGAACACTGAGGAGGGGGGGACAGCATGAAGGATGGGGATGCATTTTTAATTGAATGATGTCGCCAGGCTGCTGCAGTCGCCGGTCTGCTCTGTGCACAATTTGACAATCCATCAAGGCGCCAATGATAGCGATGACACAGAAGATCGATTCTGTGATAACATATCGATAATATATTGTTTAATAAATATAAAAATGTATAGATTTTTCTATAATATATGGAGAATATAAATATATATAGATTTTTCTATATCTATAGATTCTAATTATATTATATATGTATTAGGTTATTCTAGATTTTTCTATATTTTGTATCTTTATTATTTTGAATTATGTTTTTATTTATTTATTATTTTAAAATATTTATTGGAATTTTCTATATTATTATTTTAATTTATTATAATTATTATTACAATCAAGTATATTAAATAAATTCCAACTAAAATTGTTTAGTTATCGATAATTATTGATAAACAATTTTCTCGATAAAATTTTAACCACGATTCGTATATTCGATATGATATTGATATTTCCGGGCTAGGAATAATATTTTAGGATGTTGAGACTCTCGATATTATTTGTAAAACCAAATTATATTATATTCAAAATCGATATATTTGATCGATCAAGTTTCTCGACAAGATATAGAAATACTTCCCAAGCCACATCTCTTGTTTGGTATAGTAGTGTATACCCCCCGCCTCAGATCCAATCCACTTAGACGAAGCATTGTCTCTAATTTATGCCGCCTGCGTTGCCGCCTTGTCCTCAATTAGTTGCAACTGCAGCAGCAGCAGCAGCAGCAGCAATGTGCAACATGCATCAGCGGCTGTTTACCCTTGGGATCGCTGGGAGGCGTGCTGTATTATCTTCATATATATCTCTTTTCGGGGGCGACTTCTCCACTTACAGTTACACGACAAACCGAAAACTATTCGTCTAACATTACACGATACTTAACCGCCGCTTATTTATGTCCCTGTCATCGCCTCTCAGCTGCCTCGTCTCCATCGTTGTCGTGCTCCCCATTCTCCGCCCACAGAATGCAAAATTAAATATCATTTGGGGGCTTCTTTTGGTTAATTGAAACCTGTTGTAAATCACAAATCATATTGACTTCCCCCCCGAACAGAGTCTGATATAGAAACTAAAACAGATATAGAAACTAAAACAGCAGCAGATGTCGTCGGTTTTTCATAATTTTCATTTGGGAGGGAAAAGCAAAGAGCGAAAAGCTTCTTTGAAACAGCTGCCAGGCATTGAGATCTATGGGAAGTTTTCTTCTATTGAAGAAAATGTTATTTGAAAATGTTGGTTTAAGCTTTTCAATTTTCAAATTTATCAGTGGAAGGATTTTCTAGGAATTATTTTAGGTTAGGTAGCAGTTGTAGAGTGACCCTTTCTTGGAAAAGTGTGGCCTTAGCTTTAAGTGATGCCAGGCTTTCTACTACAAAAATTCCAACAAATGCAACTACCAAGTACCTCCTTTAAGGGTTAACACCACCAAGTTCCACTAAAAACCCTTAACCCCATCCTAGCTCAGACGGATTAACCCATGCATGCCTCTTCCAGCTCATAAACTCTGCCCTCAAACTGAATTTTAAGTTGAGCTCGTCGCCTGATTACTTCATTTTCGGCAACGACGACATCAACTAATGGTGAAAATATTGCCATTGATTCTGCGACAAGTGGATTTGTACTTTACCTCCCACTTACCCCGGTGCCCGGGTGCCCGGGAATTGTCCATTTCCGATTGCCGTCGAGGGTGTCGAGGGTGTCATTTGGTAATTGTTACAAGCTGCCGCATATTTGGACAGGCGGCACTCGAAAACAAACAAATGACTGTCGAGAGTCGAGTGGAGGATGATGCTGTGAGCTGCTGGATGTGGGAATTGGAACTGGAACCACCCTCCAGTTACTGGTAACTGCTGCTGCTGGTGCCGGTGGTGGTGGTTCTTCGTCTCATTTGTAAGAGGATACAAGGACCCGGGACCAGACCCCGGGACCCCGGCAAATGTCATTAGTTTACAGTTGTCTGATTTCCATCCTCGGGCCTTCGAAAATGTTGTGATCGATGATGACAGCTTCATCCGAGCATCCCGTGGCTTCCTTTTACATCGATAATGATGTTGATTCTGGTTTTGCAGATCGAAAAATCGAGGCGAAAAAAGGACGATATGTGGGGGGATTTCAAGCTAAAAGTTCTGGGCCATATGGCAGGATGATCAGAGATATCTAATGTATCTGAAAGATATCATTAAGAAGCTTTGAAATGCATTTACAAAATATAATATTAAAATTTCAGAGAGTCCTTGAAGATATAATTTTAATCAGGTAAATATTTTTAAAGAAATTAATTAAGAAAAAACGTATAATTTTAAATATAATTTCCCTAAGAGAGCCAGAGCCTTAAACACTTTCCCAAGGCTCCTTGAGATCTATCTGTTCCTGGAAAAACTCTCCAAATGAATCTCTAATTGCATTAGATCCACTTTTCCCTTCTCTATTTTGGAGTCTCTTGGCCAATTCCCAGACAACTAATTAATGTCAACCGTCTGGGAATGCCTGTTGGAACCCTCAGAGTCCTCGAAATCCTCGGAATCCTTGGTGTTCCCGGTTTCACGATGTAACCCCAAGGACCTGGTACTGGTTCGTCGTAACTCAAAAAGCACTTAACCCATAAAAGTGAAATAATTCGGTGGAATAACAAACGCACTTAACAAATTACAGATGTGAAAATTTCATTTTCAGTGTCCAACCTTCCGGCCTTCCTTCCTGGTTTTCCTCAGCGAAGGGGATGATTCTCCCCCTCAACAAAAAATAGAATTATTTTGGATGCGATTACTTCCCCCCCTCGGTGGGCTCTCGTTGGTCGCATTCCACAAATTAGAAAATGATTAATGGACTCAACCGGTTGCACAGCACATTCCTTGTATTCCAACCACTCGAATGGTGGCGCCGTCGCGGTGGCATCCTCACCAGGGAGCATATCCTGGGCAAAACATCCCAACGAGAAACAGGAGCAGGAGCAGCAGTGGGAGTGGGAGCGGGAGCAGCCACTGGTTCAGCGCGTCTGGCACACTTCAGCATAAAATAGCACTCGAGAGAATCAAGAGGCTGGGAAGGGGGAGTACACTAGCAGAAATATGTGTAAAGTTCTGGAAGGACATGGTAATATTATGAATTATTATTTTAATAAGAAAATATTTGATATTCATTTAATTTAGTTTGTAAATAAGAATTTCCAAAGTTCTTCAGACATATATTATTTATTTAATTTAATTATAATAATATTTAATTAATAATAATAACTATAATTATTAACTTAACAAGACAGTATTTTAATAACTATAAAGAAAAAACAAAAATAATAATTTATTAATAATTAAACAATTAATTTAACGAATAAATAATTTCTTAATAATTAAACATTTCATTTAACAAAATAATAATTTATTAATAATAAAACCATTAATTTAACAAATAAATAATTTATTATTAATTAAACTATTAATTTAACAAAATAATAATTGAATAATAATTAACAATTATTTTAACAAAATAAGTATAATTAATAATGAAACACTTAATTTAACAAAATAATAATTTATTAATAATTAAACCTTTAATTTAACGAATAAATAATTTATTTTTATTTAAACTATTATAAATACAAAATAATAATTGAATAATAATTAAAAAAAAAAAAAAAACACAACTATAGCAATGATGAGATCTTAAACAGATTTTTTTATTTATTTTTCTAGATTATTTATTTTCCCAATTAGTTATCTCTTTTTTCTCTCAGTGCCTGAGGACACCCTGCTGCTGCTCCTGCTGCTGTTCGTCCTGCTCCTGCTGCCGCAGGAGTAGCGTTAAAATCACTCTCCCGTTTCGGCCAGAGACTGGTGCTGCTGGTGCTCAACCCCCCCTTCGGCCTTAAGGAGGGGTGTGTTTGTTGTCATTTATTGCTGTTGTCCTCCCTCCTCCATTTGGTCCTTGGTCCTTTTCCTGCCTGATTCTTTTCTGGGGTCACGCTTTGCTCTTTTGATCACTCCACTCCACTTGGAACGCACGCGTCCTTGCATCATCCGTGAATCAAATTACACTTTAAATCCTTGATTTTAATCTGAAGGGGCTGACAAATGGATTTTTATGTCAATTTTACCCGACAAAGGGCTAAGCAATTGAATTTTGCATTTTTGACACAACGTGGCCCCGCGGGGGGGTGGGGTTGGGAGAAGGGGGAGGATGAATGCAGGATATCCGGTGGGAAGGAAGTACGAGGGCGTTGTCTCTGCGGGCGGCTTTTTAATCTCTGATTGGATTGCCAGAGCTGTTGATTTTGCATTTAAATGTTTATGAGGTTGCTCTTTTTGTTTGTTTTTTTTTTTGACAGTCCTTCACCCGGTTACTCCTTGCCAATTAGTGACTGAAAAAGGTGGAAAGAGAGAGCTTGTCAGGAGTCTTAATTAAGGCTTGGAAATGGGTAAATGTTAAGCTTAGGTGAGAAATTATTTAAGTAATGCTTAAATATTTATTATTTCTTTTGGTTAGAATTGAGTTATTAAAGTTATTAATGCTTAAATAATTATTATTTATTTTGTGTAGAAGGGGAAAATCTTTAAAGCACACTAGGAAGCCAAGCTTGGCCTTAGAATTCTCAACTGATGAGTTTGAGGCTTGAAATTGATAAATACACTGATGAATAAATGTCTATTTAAATATTAAATAAAATAAGAAAACTGCGATCTATCTTCATAGCATATGAGCAGCCTTAAGGATGATTAAAAGTAATATTTATATATTTTTAAAAAATATTACCGCTTCATTTTCGGCCAGATTGTCAACTTTAGGGCAAAAATCCAACCAAAGCCAGACTCCTCCTCTGTGGGCGCTTCATAATTAACAAACACACAAACACACACCCTCGAAAAGTCAAAGAACCTGGGACAGTGTCATAAAAATGTATAATAACCATATTTCAAATTCAATGTCGCAGCGGGACATCATTGTTGCCATGTTAACGCTTATTTTTTGTTTTTGTTTACATTTTTACATAATTTCGGCTTAAGAAGCCAAAAACCCAAGGGAAAAACGGAGCCACAAAGGCGAGTTGAAAATGAAAGAAAAGAATTGCGATCGGGACAAAAGCGAATTTCGCGGTATTTTCACGCTTGATGCGGCACAGGCGAAACGAAAAATCGGTAGGATCAGGATCGAAATCGCAATCGGAATCGGAATCGGGATTGGTTTCGGGTTTCATTCAAGGGAAACGCTCGCTCGCTCAGGTTCCAAAATCCCCACTCTTTACCCTTTTTATTTAGTTTTTCTTTTTTTATGCCTTTTGTACACCCTTTTGCAGGGTATTATGATTTTAGTCCGAGGTTTCGTATTGAATTTATTGCATTTTTGACTACAGTTACAGATTTTTTAAGTTTTGATTTTCCCAAAAAATTATATAAAATTATGGATAAATATTTAAGTTGAATTTAATATGCAGATGTATTAACAATTTAACACTTAGAACATACATATTTCCGAATTGAATTTCAGTTTTTTTTATTGCTAAGTTAACAATTTTAAAAATTTTAATTTGTTATAAAAAAAACAAGAAAGGAAGCTAACTTCGGCACGCCGAAGTTTGTATACCCTTGCAGATATTATTTCATTACATTTTACCTATACTTATTATGTTTACAGTTTGACAGTTACAGTTTTGCATTCCCAGCTTTACATTTTCTCTACATCTACCGATCGGTTTATATGGCAGCTATATGATATAGTTGTCCGATTTTTTTGAAATTTATACCAAAATCCTAGAATAATAAAATAAGCTTATATCCCGGAGTAGATGAAAATACGTTGAAAAACAACGAAGTTATAATTTTTTTTCTATTAATTTCCCGATCGTTCCTATGGCAGCTATAAGATATAGTCGTCCGATTTTCATAAAATTTTTACCAAAATTCTGGAATAATATAAAATGGCCATATCCCAAAAATGATGCAAAAATTTTGAAAAACAGCTAAGTTATAATTTTTTTTCTAAAAATTTATCGAACATTTGTATGGCAGCTATATGATATAGTCGTCCGATCCGGCCCGTTCCGACATATATAGCAGTGAGAGTATATAGAAGACTATATGCAAAGTTTCATTGAGATAGCTTTAAAACTGAGGGACTAGTTTGCGTAGAAACGGA
>VNJY01004985.1:0-12865 GCA_008042715.1 Drosophila bocki | reverse complement strand
CAGCTGATCGATCAGCTGTGGCTCATGAAAACGTAAACAAAGGCTGTCGAATTGGCAGTTGCAAATTTGAAATGGAGCATTTACCAACTATTTTGGCTGTTGTACAACAGCAAAAGGAACAGATTGCGTCAGAATTTATCCGCACTAAATTTAAATGAACTAAATGACAAGGAATTTTAGTTTTTCTAATGATTTTTCTCTAACAAAGAGCAAATTCCCCGAAGAGTGTCTATAGGTGGTATAGGCATCCAAAATCTTTAAAATAAGGTAGAGGTAGGCGGTTTATATTAAATAGTAACAATTGGGGACATAGTGGGGCAAGAATATACAGAAAAAACGCCAACATCTATTTTGGGCATGCTTGTAGCTTTGGCGCCACGTTTTAAATTCCATATCTCATTTGTTCCTCGCCAAATTTGTTTACATTTTCGTGGTGAATGGTCAAATTAAGAAGAAGAATCAGAGTTGCACCGAAAAACTATCGCCTAACTATCGCCAAACAAACCGTGTTTAGATTTTAATGTTGATCTAACGGCGGTCCATTTGGGAAAATTCGGAACGGCAAAACCTTATGGACCGTTTGTTCAACGGATGTTGAATGTGCTTTAACGTTGTGTGGGAATACCCTATAATGTTGTGTGGGAAGACCCTATTATACTGTTATCCCACACAGCGCATTTGTGAGGAACGGTTGGGATTTTTAAAAAAAGTGAAACTCGTGTTCCCACAGAGCTGCGTTAAAGCGCATCCGCATCGGAACAGCTGATCGATCAGCTGTGGCTCATGGAAACGTAAACAAGAACTGTCGAATTGGCAGTTGCAAATTTGAAATGGAGCATTTACCAATTTATTATGGCTATTATTCACCCGCAAAAGCACAGATTGCGTCAGAATTTATCCGCACTAAATTTAAATTAATTAAATGACAAGTAATTTTAGTTTTTTTAATGGTTTTTCTCTAACAAAGAGTAAATTCCCCGAAGAGCGTCTATAGGTGGTATAGGCATCCAAAATCTTTAAAATAAGGTAGAGGCAGGCGGTTTATATTAAATAGTAACAATTGGGGACATAATGGGGCAAGAATATACAGAAAAACACCAACAACTATTTTGGGCATGTTTGTAGCTTTGGCGCCACATTTTAAATTTAATTTTTCAATTGTTCTTCGCCAAGTGTGTATACATTTTTCGTAGTGTTTTTCGCTGCAACACTGATTTCTTCTTCTGCTACAAACATGCCCAAAATAGTTGTTGGTGTTTTTCTGTATATTCTTGCCCCAATATGTCCCCAATTGTTACTATTTAATATTAAATGGTGCGAGAAAGAATAAAAAATGTAATAAAACTGTCTGTTGCCGACTATTTGCCTTTCGATCTGAGTTACAAGTTATATATTTAAAATTATGAATAATTAATGAACAAATATTTGCGAAAAAGAGATACAGTTAAATTAACTAAACTGATAGAAGCAGAAACAATATTTTGGAAATAGCGCAATTATATTTATTTGCAAGGAAGAAGGCTGGACCTTAAGGTTAATAGTAAAATACGAATAAGGAAGCCGTGGACCATCATGGATAAAATGGGACAGTTCATTTATCGCCATGCCGAACTAGAAAATCTCGATGCACATGGCATATGTTCTTCAACTTCCAGGCATTTTCCAATTTGCTGTCATGAGTCATGTTGGATGGCATAGCGTTCTGATTACCAGCTTTATCCGTGTTCGTTCAGGGATTGTACCACTAGTTCTATTATGTTCTTTCCTGAACGGGATACTGATTCACCATTTTTTATGGAACCCATATGCAATCATCAGATTTCCATATCCAAGTGTTCCATTTCTGTCATAATGAGGCGACTGGAAACTATGCAAGACATCCGCCGCCGCTAGCACGCTTGGGTGTCGTTGAGAAAAAATAGTATTAAAAAACAAAGCACACGAGTCTTGTTTTCTAATATAGGCTGTTGCCAACAAAGTATGACCGCATCATTGCGCCCCAAAATATCATATGACCTAGTGAAAAGAGCGGTAACACTTCAAAACAATAAATATTTGTCCGATGCAAAACAATTTTACCCTCTCGAAACAGAGCTAAAAAAAAAAAACAAAAAAAAGAGGAAAACCAATTCTATGCATCTGCTGGACAACTCACTCTGAATCTGCTCCATTTGGAACAAGTCACCAAAGTGTCTGGCTTCCCTGTCAGCTCCCACGAAGTTTTTGCCGTTATCGCTGCGCAGTCTACGTACTGGTCCGCTACGGCAGACGAAATTCCTGATTGCAATGATGCAGGAATCCGTCGATAGGTCATGCGCCAGCTCCAGAAGCACGCGAACAAGGCTTCTCTCTGTGACGGGCAACAGTCACCAGCAGTGGCCCAAAATAGTCCAATCCTGTATATTTGAATGACCATCCTCCCGCTTCCAATCGATCCTCTGGAAAGGTCCCATTATCGGCGGCATCGGCCGCGTTTGTTGCAACTTGCATTCGATGCACGACGAGATTACCTCCTTCAGCACTCGTCTCATCTTTGTGACCCAGAATCTCGTCCTGTTCTGAGCAATCGTCGCATCCACGTTTTGATGCTGCATCTGGAGGTGAAACTGTCTTAGAACCATCTCCGAAAGACTGTGCCTGTGTGACAGTACCACAGGCCTTCTTGCACTACACGGCATGCACAGCGTGGCATCAACTCTGCCATAAACTCGCAGAACTCCGTGTTCATCCACGTCAGGCGCCAGACCTCGAATCTCGCTCGAGCTGGCGACCTCCTTTCCACGGCCACCAATGCGAACTCACTGGGCATCTCCTGGGCATCATTAGATGCATCTGGAACACGCTCAGTTCCCTCCTCAGGCGCTGGCCAGCCGCTTGCTGGCTGCTTCAAAAATGCAGCACCGCTTAGCCAACGGGATTCCGGGCTAAGGTCCGCCTTATTCTGCGACCACGTCGCATCATCCGCTGCATTATCAGATGTAGGTACCCATCGCCACTGGGAAACCTTTGACGACTCCAAAATCTCCGCCACTCGCTTGCCAACAAACTGCTTGTACCGGCGATGGGTGCTGCCGATCCATCTCAGCACCGTTTTCGAGTCTCTCCATAACACCGTCTCACTAATGTCCACACTGTGCTCCTCCTGGACAGTGTTCATCAATCATCATCAGCTCCAGCCTTGGGATCGACATCGTTCTCATCGGCGCGCACTTCGTCTTTGCGCACACGAAGCTAGCCAGCATGTTGCCATCCTCGTATCCCAATGGGTCGAACGTTGACATCAGCAGGCTCAAATACTCCCTCTTTGTAGGGACTCGATCTCCACTTAGAACGCTTTTAGACACTCGATGATCCTCGTTGCCATCTCTCCAAAGGAATCGTTAGGAACATCGATCCTCGGGTCGGATCAGCACTTGGTGGAACATCTCCTTGATGTCACCGCATACTTCGACTGCTTCTTCCCTGAAGTGGAAGAGCACGGCTGGCAAGGGCTTGTAGTGCTGAGGCCCCTTGTCCAGCGCCGAACTTAGCGAGGTTCCTCCAACATTGGCGGCAGCAACGAACACAAGCCGGACCTTACCGGGCTTGTTCGGGTTTTCGACACCAAAATGTGGCAAATACCATAGCTTGTCGCTCTTCACCGTGACCTCATTCGGCTGCAGCTTCCTCGCATATCCTTTGGATACGTAATCCTTGATGATCCGATCGTATTCCAGCGCCAACTGCCCGTTGCGCTTTAACTTCTTCTCTACGTTGAACCCATCCAAGCTCAGTTGCGTCCGCATACGGTCCCTCTTTGGCAAACCGCCTCGTCCTAAGTGGCAATCCCAAATATCCATGGTCCAGTCCGATGAGCAACTTCGGCACCATGTTGCTGTAGGGCTTCATCGGCAGACGCGCATCCTTATGCACGCCCTGGACATTTCGTCGACATAACGTCTGCATCGGCAGAATCAAACTCGAAACGGCGTACACGTTCCTCAAGGCGTGGCGAGTGGGCTTCCCAGCTCCACTTATCTCAAGGCTCACCACGTTGGTGGGCTCTCTGCTGGCCTTTCCTCCAAACCATTGAATGTTCAGCTGTGTCGATGTTTGCCTTGGACTCCCAGATCCCTCTGTAGCCCGTCGTCGGTCATCGTGACGGAGGATCCTTCATCCAAGAGCGCGTATGTCTCCACATGGCGACCAGCTCCGTACAGCGTTACTGGCAGTATACGGAACAAAAGTCGGCCTCCCTCGGCGTCAATGCAGCTTAAATTCCTCTGCACGGGTGCCTCCGCTTCCCTTCTCTCTGGCTGTTTCTGAGGACAACCGACTGCTGGCTCCTCTCGTGGTCCCTGTAACCACCTCGTGGCGAAGACCTCCTGTCCGGGCTGCGTCTGGAAACTGCTGACTGCTGGTTTCCTCCGTCGTGGCGCCTGAAGCCACTTCGCTGCTCCGGCCATCTTCGCCTCTCGTCCGCGCCATGTAGCAGACGGTGATGCAACTTGTGGCATCCGTTGATCTGGCACTCGCTATGCACATTGCAGGATTTGGTCGTATGACTACTTCGTAAGCATGTGAAGCTGAGCCGATGCCTCCTTACCATGCCTGGTGGCGAAGCTCCGGAACTCTCTACATCTCGTCGTAGCATGTTGCCCTCCACAGATTGGACAACCTCCATGCCGATCATCCCATTGCTCGCGTCCGTTCTGGTCGACGCTCGCATGCAGAACTCGACGCCTCGGCTCCTTTCCCTCGACGTCCAAAATCATACACACGATGTTTGCGTACTCCTGTAGCCACGCGCTGAAGTGCGCTACAGTCGGAAAGGGCTCGATCGACACAGCGTGCCTTGCCCAATCCACTCGCTTGCTTGTAGGAAACTTCGCCACAAGCTCCTCCATGAAGGTTGGGTTCCCCAGTTGCTGTTCCGCCTTCGCAGACTGCAAGAAGGCCGTGAGGTTACGAAGGAAACGATCCTCGCCAGGTGCTGCTCCGAGATCGGTTGCACCTCTCGCACGTTGTTCAGCTGGCTGCGTGTAAGATGCTGCGGTCGGCCAATTCTAAAACGCAGCAGCTCCATCACGGCGCAGACGTTTCCTGGATGAATCAGCAGTGACTTCACTGTCTCGCTGGCTTCATCCTTCAGCGCCTTCAAAAACCTCTGGTTGTTCTCCAGGTATGTGCAGTTGTATGCTTGGGTCGTCTCCACAAACGCACAGTTACAGATAGGCCACTCCTCGGGCTGCCCTCCAAGTACAGGAAGGACTCGAAGCCTCCTTCGTCCCATGCTGTTGCCACGTTGTGGATGCTCCCGCACGGTAGCACGAATCCATGCGCAGCACTTGTAGCACACAGTGGCTCCACAAGATGATTGCTAATCGTTAGCAATGGCGGTCCACTCCAATATGGAGCGTGTAGACCGCACTGCTAGCACCAACACCGCTATGTGGGACCGGTCCGACCCCGTTAGTCCTGCTCCACTACTCGCTTGGTGCTGATCCCCTCGCGTTGTTGTAGAGGTGGCTTCCCCTCCGTTCAGCCGGGAACTCCTCCTGGGGGGACTGCTGCATCCCAGGTCCAAATATGGCGCTGCCTCAGCGCGCTTTAAAACGGCTGCACCTGTGCCTCCTGACCGCTGGCTGCTGTCTCCTCGACTGAAGCTGCCTGCGTCTCCCGGTCGCTGGCTGCGACTCCGTCCGTACCCAGTTTTTTGACTCTGACTAAAAACATTGGCAATGGTATGCATAAATTATTTGACAAAAAGTTTTTTGTTTAGGTCCCTTAACTTATATTATGACCAGTTTTGTATAAACAGCCAAATAACAGCCAATTACCGAAAAACCTATAATTTTGCAAAGAATGGTGTAAAAATATGAATGCAATTTAAAGTATTAAATAATATGTTTAGCTCAGAATTACGAATTTAAAATAAAAACATTTCTATTATGTTAACGGAAAATATTTTACCATAATTTTCATTAATGGAGGTGTTACAAAAGGCATCTCAAGTGGAAACGAGGCGTAAGCTAGCATCGATATATATACTTACTTCATTCTATTATCGATCCTTCATATTATCGATTATTTGTCCAGCTCTATTGGATATGCAAATTTATTTATAATCATATATATAAATTCTGTTTTTTTTTCTTAATTCAGTGAAAATATTACTCAGCCCTTTTTAAGTTTCCTTCACATATCTTTTCATGTTTTCGTGCTGTTGTGTTTGTTATGTTTATGAAAATTGCTACTGCGATGCAGGCATACGACAAAAGAAGTGCAAATTATGCGACAGCGTCTTGGAAATGGCGACATTGCGACAAAAGCAATAAACCGTCTATCCTCCGCAGACCCTAAGTATAACAGGTGCAAAGCAGATAGATCATAAAAACAAATACGATTATATATGTACATACATACCACAAAGTGCTTACAACTGCAGCTTGTTTTACTGTGTGTGCGACAGTTTAGCTCCTCGGTGTGTGTGTGTGTGTGTCTATAGAAAGTGCGCACGTCAGGCGTTGGCTAGTAAATTATGTCCAGAATCACATTGACCACGTTAGCGCACAGAGAAGGCATCAACATAACCGACATTAACACCAGTGGGAGCGACAATAGCAAAAACAGCGACAATCGGACGGGCACTTTGACGCATCTTATGGAAGGACATGAGACTCGTGGAGCAACGGGTCCAGGTGAAGGAACTGCGTCTGGGTTTATATCTGATGGAGCGGACCACTTGCGACGCCAAAGCAGTCGTTTGCAGACTTCCCGTTTTGCCTGTCTTAGGAGCTGCGGCAACTTTCTTACATATCTGGTACGACTGCGCAGTACTCCTGACGAACTCGAACAACGTTATAAGTCTAAAGAGATTGATAAAATCTTGGAGAAGGAAAAACATACGTTTCGACGTCAGGTGAGTCACATATACGGCGGATTAGACGTTACCAAGAAGTACCGATACCACCCCAGCAAAATCGGGTTGGGGCTGTTCTACTCTTCTAAAAACAAGAAAGGAAGCTAACTTCGGCATGCCGAAGTTTGTATATCCTTGCAGATTGGTTTTCATATTTATATCATAAATTATAATGCCGAAAACAGACACTAAACAGAGTTTCATATCGTTTTACCTATACTTATTATGTTTACAGTTTGACAGTTACCGTTATACATTCCCAGCTTTACATTTTCTCTATATGATACAGTTGTCCGATTTTCATAATATTCTTACCAAAATTCTGAAATAATACTAAAAGCTCATGAAAGTAGATGAAAATACGTTGAAAAACAACGAAGTTATAATTTTTATACCCTTGCAGGGTATTATAATTTCAGTCAGAAGTTTGCAACGCAGTGAAGGAGACGTTTCCGACCCTATAAAGTATATATATTCTTGATCAGCATCAACAGCCGAGTCGATCTAGCCATGTCCGTCTGTCCATCTGTCCGTCTGTCCGTCTGTCTGTTTCTACGCAAAGCTATCTGAATGAAACTTTGCATATAGTCTTCTATATGCTCTCACTGCTATATATGTCGGAACGGGCCGGATCGGACGACTATATCATATAGCTGCCATACAAATGTTCGATATATTTGTAGAAAAAAAATTATAACTTTGTTGTTTTTCAACATTTTTGCACCATTTATATATGACCATTTTATATTATTTCAGAATTTTATAGCTGCCATAGGAACGATCAGGAAATTAATAGGACAAAAAATTATAGCTTCGTTGTTTTTCAACGTATGTTTATCTACTCTGAGATATATGCTTTTTTTATTATTCTAGAATTATGGTATAAATTTTATAAAAATCGGACAACTATATCATATAGCTGTCATAAAGCGATCCGTAGATGTAGAGAAAATGTAAGGCTGGGAATGTAAAACTGTAACTGTCAAACTGTAAACATAATAAGTATAGGTAAAATGTAATGAAACTCTGTTTTGTGAGTGTTTTCAGCATTTAAATCTATAATATAAACATCAAAACCAATCTGCAGGGGTATACAAACTTCGGCGTGCCGAAGTTAGCTTCCTTTCTTGTTTCTATTACTTTCCCTATCGTTCCTATGGCAGCTATAAGATATAGTCGTCCGATTTTCATAAAATTTTTAACAACATTTTGGATTAATATAAAATGGCTATATCTCAAAAATGATGGAATAATATTGAAAAACAGCCAAGTTATAATTTTTTTCTAAAAATTTATAGAACATTTGTATGGCAGCTATATGATATAGTCACCCGATCCGGCCCGTTCCGACATATATAGCAGTGAAAGTATATAGAAGACTATATGCAAAGATTCATTCAGATAACTTTAAAACTGAGGGACTAGTTTGCGTATAAACGGACAGACGGACGGACAGACTTCACTGCGTTGCAAACTTCTGATTGAAATTATAATACCCTGCAAGGGTATAAAAATGTAGCACGCAGTCTCATATGTTGGTACAAAGCAGGTCTAAAATGTAGTAACCTGATGTGTGTGCAGTAATGCAGTATCATTTTAAAATTGCATTCTTAGCACGTCGCAGCAGAATTATGATTTATTAGAATGAAAACAAGTATCGGCATTGTGTTGGATTGTTACATTATAAATTGCTTAAATTACTTAAGGAATATCGATAGGAATACAAACGCTGACTTGCTAATTTTTGAAAATTTAGTGAATAATTATTTTAGGTAATTTTCTCTCCGTCTCAAAATGTATTTTGTATATACATATGTATATATATTTATTTAGTCTTATAACAAATACTCAGCGTTTGAAAAGCTACGCTACTCCTGTAGTATTTCGTTTTGCTATCGCTACCGCTCTCACTTTGACGAGAGCCGTAGCAGAAAAACGGCTAAGCTTATGCTCTGCTCTGCTCGTAGTTTTGTCGCTTCAAAAACTATAGCAAAAAAAGAAAAGCAATGCTCTGCGTAGCCGTAACAAAAAATTGAGAGCGAGATGGGAGCAGAGCAAAAGGAACTTCGTCGTATGCTACGGCTTTCGTGGCTATAAACTCATTTCTTTAGAGACAATTAATTTTAGTTTCATATGCAAACGTTTTTGTTGCATATTTTTCATTTAATATGAAAAAAACAGCCAAGTTACCATTTTTTTTTTTTTAATTTACCGAACATTTGTATGGCAGCTATATGATATAGTCGTCCGATCCGGCCCGTTCCGACATATATAGCAGTGAGAGCATATAGAAGACTATATGCAAAGTTTTATTCAGATAGCTTTAAAACTGAGGGACTAGTTTGCGTAGAAACGGACAGACGGACAGACAGACAGACGGACAGATGGACATAGCTAGATCGACTCTGCTGTTAATGCTGATCAAGAATATATATACTTTATAGGGTCGGAAAGGTCTCCTTCACTGCGTTGCAAACTTCTGACTGAAATTATAATACCCTGCAAAGGAATAAAAAAGCTGACAAAGTTTTGAAAAAAAAAATGTTGACAAAATTAAAAAAAAAATTTTGAGCAAACAAATTTTTGACAAAACTTGGAAAAAAAAATTTATTGACAGAAAAAAAATTGGGAAAATTTTTGAGAAAAAAAATTAGACAAAATTAAAAAAATGACAAAATGTCGACAAAATTTTATTAAAAAAATTGTGGACAAAATTTTAAAAAAAAAAATTTTGACATTTTGAAAAAAAAATGTTAAAAAATTTTTGGAAAAAAAAATTACAAACTTTTGAAAAAAAAAAAAACAAACCAAATATACATAAATTCAGCTGCAGAAGAGGTGATGATAGAGAAACTTGACCATTTTTCAAAAATTCTTCAACAATTAATACAACAAAAAAATGTTTTCTTTCCCCTAGCGTTATTTTTTAGCTATCATCAAAATTTGCTGGCTATTTCTAGCTTTTTTCGAAGTTGGGTTTAGCTTTTTCAAGCCCTGAAGAGTTGGCAACACTGCGTAGCATATGACAAAATTCCCTTTGCTCTGCTCCCATCTCGCTCTCAATTTACTGTTACGTCTACGCAGAGCATCGATTTTCATTTTTTGCAATTGCTATAGCTATAGTTTTTGAAGCGACAAAACTACGAGCAAAGCAGAGCATAGGCTTTGCTGTTCTTCTGCTATGGCCCTGCTACGGCTGACAATTTAGGGTTATTTTAATATGTTAAGAATTAATATATTAAGAATTATCCGCCACATCAAGAACTCCACGAAACCCACCTTAACAATATAACTTCATTACCAATCCCTTATGCTGCAGTAATAGCATCAATAGTTTCGGAGGAGCAGCCCTCCTAGTACATAATTAAATCTCCCACTCACTAAAAACGGACTTTAAAGCCGTTGGGATCTCAATACAAAAAAAAAAAAAAACAAATACAGATCTCATACCCCATATCTCCATTAAAACAATTTAACTTAAAGAAAATGTTTTAGCCCCATCTACCCCACATGCTATCGTCTTTGGCGACTTCAAAAGCTGGGTATTTTGCCATGAAAACATGATTAAATATAAAAAAGCTAATGCCATATTCAAAAGGTCAATTAGGATTGCTAAAAAAGCCTCTATTGTAAACTTCACCTTCGAAATCCCGCAGAACTCCGATCCTGCAAAAATGTGGGCAGACATCAAACGGCTCTGCGGAATCTACTCGTCAAATTATATATGACGGAGACGTGAATGTTTCATCCATGTTGATATCCTCGCGCGGTAGCACAGCGAGTTCCGTTGCCGATCGTTACCAAACTGAACTGAACTCCCTTCTCTCCATCTACTTATATGTTCTGTCCAAGTTCTTATTTCCGTTGAAGTCCATCTATCTCCCTCTCTTTCTCTCCTATGACTCGGTAGCGCGACAACGGACCTCGCTCGCCAGCAGAGACCGCTGCTGCTATGCCTCGCGCTGCGCTTCTTAGAAAAAGCGTACTTCCCCGAATTCAGACCGCGCTGGTCTCTGCTGCTATGCCTAGCGCTACGCTTCTTGGGAGAAGCGTACTTCCCCGAACTCATCTCCGACACGGCCTTCCTGACCTACCACACGTCCCTGTGTGTTGAGTTCCTCAATGACCAAATAAATCAAAACCGTAAGAATTATTTTGATTTTCTCATTCTTTTCTTGGCTCTGATTTATTCACCGCTTCTTTTCATTATTCTTCTCTTTTTCAATTATAACATAAATGATTCGTTTTCCATAAAATGACAATTTAAACTTAACCAATTAACATCAACTTAGTTTCTCTTTACCAATTCAATTACAGTTCTTTTCATCTTCAAACATTTAATTTTTCTTCTTACATTATTTTTTTCCAAGAACATTTCCAGGTCACCAAGACCTCCATGACATAACGCTTCTCGTCCCTGCGAGACAGCTGTTACACTGCAATCAACAATTCCCCTCTTGGGACACTGACGCACATCCTCTGATGCCGTCCACATAATCTTTCCCAACTCGGGACACTGACGCACATCCTCCGATGTCGTCCACATACTACATCCCATCTCGGGACACTGACGCACATCCTCCGATGTCGTCCACATACTCTTTCCCAACTTGGGACACTGACGCACATCCTCCGATGTCGTCCACATACTACATCCCATCTCGGGACTCATCGTCACTTTGGAATTCTTCATTTAATTCCCCAACTAATTCTTTGTTTGGCAGTGCTCTTAGACATTCGTGAGCATACTTATATGTTCGCTTATTAACTAATGATTTTAATTCATATCGATCTCGTTGCTGTTCAGCTATCAGCCAGTTATTTGTTATTGCTGCTAGATCTACTCGAACCTCTGCTATCCTAGGAATGGCGGTAGAAATTGGGTTTCGTGATAAGAAATCCACATGAGCCATTCGGCTACCCTTTCTATACTCAACACTAAAATCAAAGGCCTGAAAGTACGCCCACCACCTGTGCACTCTTGGAGTCAATTCTGCCTTTGTTTGTGTCGCTTTCAGTGAATTGCAGTCAGTGTGCACCACAAATTTTCTACCGTGTAGGTAATGTCTGAAATGTTTTACGGCATTGTATACCGCTAAAGTTTCTAACTCATACGAATGATATTTGGCTTCCGTGGCCGTTGTACTTTTGCTAAAATATTCGACTACTCTACGTTTTCCATCTATTTTATGCATAAGCATTGCGCGATAGCCATCAGCACTGGCATCTGTATGCAGTTCGATTTCAAGTGTGGGGTCGAAAATGATTAGAACGGGGTCTTTAGTGAGTACTTCAATAATCTTCTGTCGAACTTGCTCATGCTCATCTTTCCAGAGAAATGTCTTGAGTTTAGAAGTTAGCTGATAAAGTGGTTTCATCTTTTCCGAGAACCGTGGGACAAATTGTCTGAAATACGATGCCAAACCTATGAATTGTCTTAACTGCGTCACAGTAGTTGGTGGGGAAAGGACAGAAAGGGCCTCAATCTTACTGGGATTCGGTTTAATTTCGCCATTTTAACGTAAAATCCTAAATACTCAACCCCAGTGCGTAGAAAGGCACACTTTTTTACATTAAACGTGAAACCCGCCTCTGACAAGACTTCCAACACCTTGTTTATCCTTTCAAATGCTTCATCTTTCGTATTCGCAACAATCAGTACATCATCTATATAAACAACTGCATAGGAATAGGCTAAGTCCCCCAATGCTCGCACAATGGCACGTTGAAAAATTGAGGACGCGTTTTTTAGCCCAAATGGCATGGCTAGAAACTCGTACTGACCCTCTGGGGTCACAAACGCTGTCTTTTCTATGGAATCAGGGTGAATTGGTATCTGGTAAAATCCGCTGGCCATGTCCAATATAGAAAAATATTTGCCACCTCGCAGGCGATCTATCTGATCCGAAATTAATGGTAGTGGGTATTTATCAGAAATTGTATTCGCATTTAGCTCACGGAAAT
>VNJY01004983.1:0-44412 GCA_008042715.1 Drosophila bocki | reverse complement strand
ATCTTTTAAAATCAAAATGCGCAGGCATATAGACATGTCTATACACGCACAAACTTGCATACATACATGTGTAAACAGACATATAATGTAAACTTTCGCGGGAAAGAATGCACACACACAGAAATTTATGTACATCCTAGCTTATACATACATTAGTGACAACTTAATTTTTGTTATGACAGACCAGCCTGTAACCGAACGAGTTTTTTTTAAATCATTAAAAACTGATTTTTGTTAAATAAAACCACTTATTGGTCTATACCATATCCTTCAAAATGTTGTTATTATTTTTCTATACCAAGGATCGTAAATAAGAGTTGCTTGAGAGCGGGTATAATATTTGCATTTTAAGTTCGACGATTTTTATTCACAATTTAAATTCTAAACAGTCTATTATGTCTCAAATGGCCCTTATTTGATGTTAATGATTGATGAAATCAAATATAACGATTTTTAGGCTCAAAATCTACCCAAATTTTCAGAAACAGGAAATCTTTATCCAAGTTTTGCTAAAAATTAAAAAATATCAAAAAAAAATCAATATATCGATATTTTTTTATGATATTTTCAAATATCATCGAGTGATATTTTTTTAACAGCAAATATCATCAATACGATATTTTTTTAAAAAACAACAACCCTATATTTAATACAGCAATTAAAAAGATTTAGATTTTTTATTAAAAAAAAAAAGATTCATTTAAACGTTTTTAAGTACACATAATACAGCACTTAAAAAGCATTTAATATTTTATTAAAAAAGATGCATACAATTTAAAAGCACATTTATTACTTTTCCAAGGAAATTATGTCAACGAAATTTGTTACAAGGCAGCACAAATTATATTGGTTATATTTTTTATTTCACATTTATATTCAGACCACAAATATGTCAAGGATGTACAAGGACACAGGTCTGAAATGGAATCATTTGTCAATTGTAATTATTTCAAGCATATCAGCTAAAATGCAAATATGAGCGACAACTAGTTAATGGGAAATGGAATTTTCTGACTTGAATATTTCTATTTAATTTATTGTATTTATTTTATTTACTAAAAGTAAACTGAAGGCAGTGGAAAAAATGCATTTGAATTGAATTTAACATGAAACTGGGTATACAGCAATTATTTACCAGCCCATATGACCGTGAAACGCACTGTAGTTTGTGCAAAAAGTCTAGACCAATTAGGGGCAATAAAGGATTTTCCAATTGAAAGTTTGGCAAATGTTTAAGCAGCAACAGGAGTAACTTATATAACCGAGCAATCACCGCCAAGGGAAAGTTCACCTTAAATTCGGGGATATAACCTGCTCTCCCCTGCTCAAGGGCAGCATCTGGCGCATCCTTAAATGGGGTTCGAATATAGTTACATCACCTTTCTGGCCAGGACCTTAAAGCATTCCTCCTGGTACAACCAGTGTCGAGTGGGCGGTGCTGTGCTGTGCAGTGCTTTGCCTTTGTCACCGCAGGACATTTGCCGCTTGGCTGAGCCACTGCAGCTGCTTATACAATTTGGCATTGAAACTGCCACTGTTTGCACTTAGCTACACTGACAGAAAATTCTGTGGTATTTTTCAATAATAATTTAACGAAGAATTCTGGCTAAATGAGCTTTAAATGTTTAATTGAAATGAAAACAAACGATTTTAATCAAATGAAGAGTGGGTAAAAAGTAAAATTTTTTCATTTCTGAATTAGTTTCTTTTTATACTTTTGGGTATATTTTTTTAAATATTATATAGTTAATATTAAACAGGTAATTTAATATATTTAAATGATTTTTATAAGCTGTAATGCATTTTCCTGCACATTTTGTATATAAAAATACATTTTTCTTCAAGTGTATTTAACTGCTGCTGTGGTAATTCTTTTCGCACGGTTTAGTTTCTTCTTTTTTTTTTGCGATGGAAGCCTTGGATCGATGCGAATGTCTTGGTCCAGGCTTATAATTGAATAACTGAATATCTAGCAAAAAAAAAAAGAAAGAAAATAAATAAAGGCTGGGAGGGCGGAAAATTTTAATGAATTTGAAGATAAAAGCAGGGCTGCCCTCTCGCCTCGCCGAGTTCAATGTGGATATTCCGCATTGAAATTAATTTTGACAGGCCGAGCAGATTTTGACAGCTCGTCAAGTTGTTCGGTGCCTTGCCATTGAGTTTTCCCAACCCACCGGAAAATGCCTGCCTGCCCGTTGTGTGTGTGTGTGCAACTGTTGCATTACTGATTACTCCTCCATCGTTCTGCTGTTCTGCTGTGCAATTTGCCAGATTGACACTTTATAAATCAATATCGGAACGAATCGAATCGGAGCGACCTAGCAGGAGCAGCAGCACTTACTACCAGTTGGCACTGCCAGTTACAGTCGCCATAATAAATATGGTGCCAGGTTGCCCCTGTGCCAGTATGTTCACCTGTACCAATGCCAAAGTCAATGCCAGTGTCAGCGTCAATGCTACACAAAAAATAAGTGCTCTTAAAGAGGTTTTATGTTTAATTTAAAAAAAATATGTATTTTCACTCAATTATTTGTGCCTAAATTAGGAATATTTATTGGCAGCATGGTCACACAATGCTTTGTTACCTGGCAATGTCACACTGTGTAAAGCAAGATCAATTTATTCCCCAATTTGATAAATTTATGAATAATTATTTTAGCTAGCAACATTTTATATCAAAAAAATATTATTATATTATTTATTTACTTTGTAAAGAGTGTGTGTTTCAGTGAACAGCTTGAACAGAAGACGCTTGAAAGGGCCTCAATGAATAAAATATGCTCAATGGATTATTGTCCTTAAATGGCCAGACATTCAATGCAATTTTGTGGCGGTTTGTTGTTTTCTGTTCCCTCTTTTTTCGAAAGAAAATTTCATAAACAATAGACTTTACCGCATTGTTTTAAGCCCTGCTTCATTTTCTCTTTCAATTTGCTTGTTTTCACATCAATTAAAGGACAATTGAATGTAAGTGGATTGTTAACTCTGTCATAATCAGCTGCAATTGAATGCTCCATTTGGTAAAAGGATTTCTTTCTAAAGCCTGCATTCCTTTACAATTGTTAGGCAATTGAAGGCAGTTTGTTATGCAAGTAGTTTTATTATTGTGGCATTTCGTTACGTCAATAGGCTCGACAGATATTCAATTTCAAAATACTGCCTTAGAAGTTCAACGACCAAACCAAATCGAAAGCTGTCTTACGCAAACATAACTTATATAAACGTGGCAGGTGGAATCATTTGTTACAGCATTACTTAATAATAAGCCAACTGACCCGGTTACATAAGGTTTATTCAAATTTGCAGAGCTTTAACATTGGCCACCTGTTGATGTCCTGCATCCATGGTTCGTTCGTTCGCTCGTTCGTTCAGTCGCTCATTTGTTGGTTGTTTGCTCTCGTTCACCTCGACGCTGTGGCCCAGGGTGCTGGCAGATTGGCAGCCTGGCAGTGGCCCCAAATTGGCTGGCTGCCATCCCGGAATCCCACCTCCGGTTGAACTGAGACCCTCTCCCCCGCGCAATACCCACTAAGCTCTGGCCACCAAGGAAATTCTTTACTCGTTAGCCTGGCGCACAAGTCGCACCCAGACCTTGACAACGCGGGAACAGGATCTGAGTTGCGATGGCGAGTTTTTGCGAGCCCAAACCTCAGCACATTGGCATTTACACGGATGAAAAAAAATAACAGAAAAAATAAGCAAAAAAAAAAACAAGCTTCCTCATTTTGTGCCTAATTTATGTCTGGTTTTTACTAGCAGGGGCACACTGCTTATCTTCCTATGTTATTTTTTAATTTTTAATTTTAAAATCTCTTTTAATCAGATTATTTGTAAAATAATATATATATATATATATTACATTTGCGCCTACACTTTACATTTTTACAAACAAGGTCCACAGGCTTTTAAGGCAAATATATTCAATCGATTTTAAAATGGTGCAAATGTGATCAAGTCCTGTCAGTTATATAATCTAAATGTTAATTTTGAATTCGATTTATATACATTTTATTAGAACATTTTTGTTTGCCGTGCACTTTTGTTGTACTTTTTTTTTATATTTGGCAGACTGCCAGAATAATTCTCGTAACTCTCGTTTTGGTTCGTTGGCTGATTGTTGTGGTCGCCAGCTTTCCCGCTTTTCCCGCTAGCCCGCTTTCCCGCTTCGTTTCCCTGCTGGTTTTCTGCTTTTCAGCTTTCCCCGCTCCGCTGGATCTCTGGCTGTAACTGTATCTGCATTTGTATCTGGTGTTCTATATCTGCATCTGTAAATGTATCTGTATCTGTGTCTGCAGCTGTATATGTATCTCTATCCCTTGATGTATCTGTATCTGTGTATCTCAACCTGCCTGTGCTCGTTTGCTGCTTGATTTGCGTCTCGAATGACATAAAATTAATGAATTGCTCCTAATTGTTGCATAATTATGTTGTTATTGCTGCGCCCACTCCACTTTAGACTCTCCATTATTCTCATCAATTTCATTACATTACGTTTTCATGGTCGATTCATTTGTTCATCTGTCATCGGCAGGACAAGGGTCTACCTCTGTGTGTGTGTGTGCGCGTTATACAATCCGGTGAGGTGGGCGAATGTCGAAGGACCTTCCATTGGAGGAGGTCCTTAGCCCTAAGCAGATGTGACTGCTGCTTCCAAGAGTCTGGGCACAACACTGGCCAACAAAATATTGGCTGATTTTAAATTTTAAACTCTTTGAATAATTAAAATAATATTTATTTATATATTAGAAGCACCAAAGGTAAACTTTTCAATTAAATATATAATATAAAATTAGCTTATTTAACAACCCTTCATGTTATCCTTTGAATTTGAAGGAAAGTTGAAAAGTTTACAGTTACAGAAGCTTTTCATTGAATCATTAGTTTTGTTAGACTTTAATTAATACTTCAATTGCGTTCCAATTGAATTATTTCCTTTCATTCACAAGTTTTTGTTTGAAACAAAAGTTTTTTTGTAAATGGAAATCAAACTCAATATCTTAATTAAATGGCAACGTTTTTGACAGAGCCATGTTGTTCAGTGTAAACGTGTGTGCGTGCAAGGAAATTTTCCCCTTTTCTGGCTACACATTTTTCTTTTGATTATTTTCATTTCTTGGCAACAAAAGGCGAGCGGAAATATGTATTCATCGAATTGCGACAGAAAGCAGTCAGTGTTTGAAACCTTTTTGCGGTAATGGTTGTGAGTGCAATGCAGAGATTTTCGGTGAGGTGTTCAAGGAGCATAAGCATCTTTACGGCTTGATTTTTTTTAAATTTAAATAAATAAATAAACTTGGAAAACAGTTATGGTTGGTTTACTAAGAAAATATATACGCACTTAAAAGCAAAATTTAATTCAAAGCTGTATCAAAGGCTGTAAAAAGCTAAGCATTATTCTGGTATGTCTTCCTGATAAAATTTAGAAAAATCAGAAAAGGTAAACAATTTTTTATTTTATTTTTGTTTATCTAAAGACGTTTATTTTCTTTGGATTTAATGGGATGTTTTAACATTGTTGCACTCCTCATATATCAAATTTTAATAGAATTTTCTTGTATAGCCTTGCAGGGTCTTTTATTATTTAACTTCAACAGTCGAATCGATCTAGTCATGTCCTTCAAAACAAAAAATTTGTTACCCCATGTTTCCAAAATGTTATGAAGAGTCGTTAAAGTTATAATGATTTTTTTTTATTTAAATATGTAATTTGAAGATTTTTTATTCTAAAGAAAATCTATCACAGAACAGTTTTCTAAATTGAAATAAGATTAATTCCTTAATTTCCTTAAGATTTAATTAGTATTTTGATTTTTTTCAGACTTTAAGTTATTTTTATGGACAATTTGAAATATTTCATCAACATGAAAAGTTTACCAGTTTTCCTTATATTTTCCTCAATATAAAACCAATCATTGCAGAAGGCATACGAAATGGCCAATGGTAATGGCCAACTCAGAGTCGAGTAGCTGTCAAAAAGCCAACCGGAAGAACGGCATGTTCTTTAAAGTTATTCTTTTATTTCCAGCGAGCAAGGTCCTTGTGAAAATGGTAATGGAATACGGATTAAGGATTAAGGATCAAAGGGCCACTGTTGACCAGGTGGCATCAGGCGAGGGATTAAGCCAATTGAGTGGAGTGCTTGGCTGGGGATTGCCTTAATTGAGGCCAGTCGGGGTTTGGTGGGGGTTAAGTGTCAAGGTCGTGGGGTCGTGACACGCCCAGCTTACAGCTTACAGCTAACTTGGCTAACAGCTGACTGTGACTGTGACTGAGCCAGGCTAATTGCCCTCGCTGTTTCGTACGCCTACGAAGCTTTTGCATACATTTTCGCTAGCACTTTGCATCCCTCATTTTCCATTTTCGCATTTAGCATTTTCGCATTTTCCATTTCGCACATGTGGCATGCACTAAGTGGCTGGCCGTCCTTAACCGCACCTCCTTTGGCATTCCCTTTGTGTGGCCCTTTGGCCAAGCAGCTTACTGCTATATATGCATCCCGGTATCCGCTATAGCCACTGCCAACCGTATCATTTCAGCGAGGAGGGTAGGCGCAGGAGAAGAAGGAGCAGAAGGAGACGGAGGAGGAGGAGGAAGATTTGCAAGTCCCTGGCTGGCTGCAAAAAATTACGTAGCACACTTTGCTGCGCTTTGGTTTCCGTTTGCTGTTTTTCATGTTTTTTCGGGGTTTCCGTTCGGTTGCCCCGGCTGTTCGCCGTTTTTCCACGCTTTTCTATTGTACCAGTTACACTGGGAGAAAGTTTCTTGACTATATTTATTTATATTTAAATTTATTGTATATATTTCCCCCGAAATAATAATATTCGTTTATTATTTTTGGTAACTAAATTATTTTTAAATAGATTTGAGAGGTTTTTTCTATATCTTTATATACCCATTACCGCATATATTACATCTATATAATCCTTGTCTTGGTCACATTTTTTCTTAATGTATCTTTTATTTTTTTTATAATTTTTTACGAGTTCTTGGGATTATCATAACTGTGGCTGACTTGGTTTTTACAAAACCACAGTCAAGATGGAAACTGTGCCACTGAGTCAACATAAATACAGCAAGAAAGGCAGATATATATCATATATCTGGCTTAAGCTGCCTGTACATACATATATGGGGATTCAGAGAGACATAATTATATGCTATACAAATAAAAAAGCCTTTAATTTTAATGCTTAAAATAAAAATAACAAATAAAATCCTTTTTAAAAAGATAATAATATGGAATTTGTATTCAAAATTCTCAGAAAGCTGTTTTAAGTATTTGTAAACTATATTTATTTTTCCACGTAATAAATAAATTATTACTATCAGCCAATTAAGAGAGTAAAAATTGCAAAAGGGAAAAGAGAGTTAAAGGTCATTGCTGTGGCGCTTTCTAATTTCCGCAAAAAGCCGCATCTACTGAACCGTGAAAAGCTGCAGTAGCCTTGGTCCGTTGTGAGGTAACCAAGGGAGATAAATAAATGCCTGCCAAGGACGAGGCAGCTACTGTTTGCTGCAGTTTCAGTTGTGCTGATAAGGGAAAAAGGACGATGTCCTAGGAGGCCAATTTGCTGGCTAGTAGTTAACGCTTCGATTAATTTGTTCGCATGCTAATTGCATCAAGTGCAGCAGCCCGCACGCACCACACGGCGTATGATTAATATCGCGCTTGTAAAACTCATTACGCATACGCAATGGTGACCGCAAAACAATGCGGGCTTTGAAAACAAATCGATGACTCTGACATAATCTTGCCATGCACAAAGAGGGGGAAACCCGAAACGTAAACGGATTAAAATAAATGTTAATCAAATAATTTGTATCCGTTTTATTTGGTTGCCAAATGACCGGATAATGGCCCTATCGATTTCAGCAATCAGATTATCAATTAAGCCACAGACTGCTGCCGCTTCTATTACATCTTGATATGCCAATCTCTGGTTTGCCTTCGGTATTTGCCCCAATTAAAAAAGATTTTCGTCGCTTTTTCATCTGTTAAATGATTTCAATTGCTGAATATTTCTTATTTGATTGTTTTTTTGTGTTCATTGGTTACACGAGCTACGCGATTCTTGATTAATTGAGCTTTATTCGGGGTGCTTCTCATGCCATTCCTTTTTTTTTCACTGAATTACCGCATTTTCCCCAATGACATTATGATTCACATTGACTTTTGAGGCTTTAATTTTTATGGTATTTAATTTTAGACATTCTTTTGTGACTTTATATAAATTAGAAAGAGGGGAAAAGGGAGATTAAAGTCTGTAGAAATATATAAAAAAATAAAATAAAAGCTAAAGGTTAAAGTCTTTATAAAAGAATAAAGAAATCTATAGAATTTTTTATGAAATATTACATAATTTTACTTACATTAAGATCATATACAAATTTCAAGTGTTATGAATCTTATTATAAATAATAGCTGTTTTTTTTTTTAATACGAAATCAAGGGCTCAAAATTTACTTACTTAAATATAACATAAGAATTCCTGGTTCTATATATTTATTTTTATTTATTACCCTTTTTTTTTTTACGCCGAATTAAATATTTTAAACATTGATTTATATAATCTTAATAATAATAATTTTTCTATATAAGAAAACCCACCTATTGTCCCTAAAATCTCAGTAAAGTTAAAGTTCGAACCCACAATTAAACCTGTCTGTGGACTTCTCTTCGCTAATCACCGAAATCGACATTATTCGCCTTGCCTTCTTTCGGCTAACAATGGTCCAAGGATCCAAGACCATATTTTTGCTGCGCTTTGCATATTCCACAGTTCACTTTCCACAAACACATACACACACACTCTAAACACACTTTTCTGACGAAGCCAAGACAAAGGCCCCGAAAATATCAGACAACGCCAAGAGGCGGGCCCACGCCCATATTGTTCTATATGGGCTGAGGCAGGCCTATCTTTTTTCCCCCCTATTACGTATTATATGTATTATTGTTGTTATTATTGTTATTATTATTATGACCGGGCTTTGTGAGCCCGACCGACCGGCCGACCAGGCCAAAACTGTTGCATTGTTCCGGCTACGCAATCCACGAAAAAAGGAAAAAAAAAAAACAAAAACAAAAAACTAAACAAAACAAAACACACAAGATACAATGGGACAGGGGCAGGGGGCACTTGCCACAGTTTTTTACTGCTGAGGGGGAGGAGGGGTGGTCCGGAATCCGGCCAAGACAATGCGGCTATGAAATGTTATACCCCGAGTCCACTGTAATCGTAATATATCTCAAGTCACGCTGCCACAGTGGTTTTAGAGGCGAGAAAATACTAATAAAAAAATTCAATATTTATAAAAAAAATCCTTTTTATATAACGAATTTATTTAGCAATGATTTGATAAAAATAATAGCTTAACCAAGACAAAAGCGGAAAACCGATTTATTTAAAAGTTTTAATTCAGCAAAAATTTAAATATCGATTTATTAATAAATCGTTAATTATTCTCCTATCGATATATGGGCAGGAATGCAATGGATTTTCTGGCTTTTTTTATCGAAATAAAATAGCAGACTTTAAAAAACTTTTGAGTGGTATTATCTTCCACTAAAGTAATAGTACTATTTTTAGGGAAATTTATTTTCACTTTTTGTCCAAAGTCGCTTTTCCCCATTATGACTCTTGTTGGGTGGTGTGGTGACGTAGTCGCTTGGCCTGCCATTTATGGTAATCAGCAGAGCAGGACAGAAGAAGAACATGTTTGCACATGCTCAAAATATTCTACACTAAGAGGGAGATAGAGATAGAGATAAACAGGGAAGGAGAGTAAGAGATAAACACAGAGATAGAGGCAGAGGTCGGTATCACTTTTTTCACGTATAAATGAGACGTTTTAAGAATGTAAAGGGAGGGCGTATGTTTGCCTGTGCTGAGTGTGGCCATGTGTGCTCGACAACAGTGTGACCTTGATCTTGATGGAAAGTATAAATTCGAAAGCAAAACTACATAGCTCAAAAAGGGTTTAACTAAACTTTAAGAAAATACCTACAGCAACTGAGAAACCTATAACTTAAATCCACTAACAACAAACTAAACTGTAATTCAATGCAAAGCTATCAAATTCAGAATAAAACCCGAGCTGCTTAATAAGTGCATTTCTTGGATTGCTCTATTGCTTGTATTATTTGCATTCTTTTCCCTCAGCTTCTTTTCCTTTCGTCCTTTTGCTTTGTCTATTTTTTTTTTGTAGAACCGTTTTTCACCTTCTCGACCCCCCTTTTTCGCGGTTTGCCTGGAAATTGAATCGCTCTTATTGGATTCTATTACTTTGCCATTTATTTTCAAATATACCTTCCACTTGGGGGCCACTCTGCAATGGAGGGGGAATCCAGCTGCGAATCTCGATGAAACTGGCCGAAACGATTGCCAATTCAGAAGTTGGCTGGCAGAAGTGGCGCAAGTTTTGCAAAACTGGACTCGAAAAGAGTCATGCGACTTGACTGTGGCTATTTCTGTCTTTCTTCTCTATTCCTTTTTTTTCCCAGTAAACTTTTTAATTATTATTTGTATTTTTTGTTGTTCTATTTCCTTCTTTTTTGTATAGGCCCGGCGAAATGGCCGCCAAAATGACCAACGGCAGTTGGCCGAGTTTTCTTTGTCCTTGGAGTGATTTTTCTCTTGCTTTTTACTGGGAATGGAGGGTATATTCGGGTTTGTTTAAGGTTAACAAGCCAAGTTTGGCATGCCGAAGTTTGTATACCCTTGCAGTTTGCAATTGAATCATTTAGAATCGATTCTGCAAGGGGTATTATGATAAATCTATTAATATGTTATTATATGTATCGTATAGATAAAGCTAACATAACAACTTGATTCTTTTTGTAATATGCAAAAAAAAAAAAAACATATAAAAACGGAGCCTAGATCCGATTTTAGGTTACCAAGGTTGGTATCCTAACCACTAAAACCCATAAACTTAACCTGATCTATTGTAAATCAAGTTTAGATTTTATTACCAACTGATTAGCTACCTTTAGGATTTGAGTTGTGGGATATTATATGCATTCTAAAAGGTTTATATAAAGTTTTAGGATATATAGTGACATATTCACATATTCAACTTTGTTCAAATAAATAAAAATATGCAGCGTAGGCGATCCCACGCTGAACACCTGCAAGCAATCTACATCCCAAGCGGGCAATCTCGTTCCCACATTATGTACAACCAATATCCCAAGATCTCTTTGTAAACAAAGAGCACCTCAAGAAATATTTTTGTAACAAGAAATTAGTCTTAAGCTGAGATCAAATCAATAAACACCTAAACCTAAACTTGTGTGTGAATTTATTCTCCTTAGCGTTGTCCTTAGTCAACTGACGGGACATTAGTTCGACTCAATAAATAAACATTTTACTATATAGATAAATTGGCATTCTTTTGGCTTTAAATACATACATTTGGTATGATTTATAAATGGTTTTGAGTGTATAATAAATTTTCGATTATTTTGAACTGCCTGTAAAAACTACTGGATATCCCTTCGTCGTTTCTTATATTATTTAAACCCCTTTTTGGAGGAGGGCTTTCGCTTCGGATTCCGCAGACGACGACGACGACGGTGAAGTCGACTAGGCCTGCCAACCAAAATTCAGCGCTGACCTTGCCACTTGCTTTGTGAAAAACTATAAATCCTGCACTCACCCACCCCCACACATACAGATATATGGACACGCACACATAGACAGCTGACCGCGTTATGCAATGGCGTGTGGGTGCCCGAGTGTGTGTGTGTGTGTGTGGGCATTCTTAAAGCCATTCGCCTTTTGGCATTTAATTAACTTTCTCGGTTTGCTTGGCATCCACAGTTTTTTTTTTTTTTTGCATGGTCTTTGTGCCAGCTAATACATATTTAAGAGTCAAGTTAATGCAAGAATAATTCAAGCAACTTAATTAAAGTGTTCTGGCTTAAAGGCTGTTCTAAGTAGAAATACTTTTAAAAGATCAGTGGCGAGTTATTAAAAACAAAACATAGAGCGGAAACTAGAAAGGTTGATTGTTTAAAAAATAAACAAATAAATTCATTAAATGGTCAAAAATTTTATAAAGACAGAAATTGTATTATTTTAACAAAAGTTATTCCCTTTTTGTTGAAACCTTTTCTTGCCACAATAGAAATTTATTTTTTTGTGATTCAAAAACTAAACTCTTTCTTGTTTATTTTTATTTCTTTTTGGACAACAAGCTTTATACTCAAGTAGCTTTCAGGTAAAAACGAGGAAAAAGCCTGGGGATAAGGCACCTATGAATGAATAACAAAAAATCTATGGAAAATTCTTGGCCCTTAGCCGCCGGCTGTTTGGCTTAGACCCTTAAATATGTTGCCAAATTAAGTTGAAAAGTCAGCTTATAGTTGCGGCCCAAAGGGAATTGGTTATGAGTGGCCCAGAGTGGTGCACACACCACTCAGCACCTGTGTCGTATGCAAATTTGCAAAGCAAGTTAAGTGAAATTAGCGAAAACTGTGCCGCCCCAGAGACAAGTCCTTTAGGTTGCCATTTAAGTGGCAGTCTTCAGATGAATTTTCATCATAATTTTAAATCTTAAACTGGGTATTATTTCAGAAAGGGCGATAGGATATGATTTTAAGAAAGATTTCAGGAAAAGTCTTATAAAAATTGATATTATAAAAATTTTATTTAGTTTTTTAATATTATTGCAAGACATTTGAATTTGATTTGTTGTTGTGTTGCTTCATTTCTTGGAAAACTGAGTGTCTTCTCTAATTGGCTTCTTAGCTCATTTTCAGCAGAGAAAGCAGGGAAAGCATCATCATTCGGGTGGAAAGTAAAGGGAACTACCACTTCTGAGAGTGCTCCTGACAGCAACTTTCATTTGACATTCGTCGCTTATGCTGTCGCTGCCTTGTGGTGTCCTGGCAATTGCAATTTGCCAATTATGTTATGCATGCCATGTGCAAGGACAACTGGCGAGGATGTGCATAAATTAAGGATCGCAAGTGGCTGGGATGTGGCACTCCTCCTGCTCTACTATTTTGCTGCTGATGCTGCTTTTGCTGCTCTAATGGCGTCGATTCAATTAGAAATTCCCGGCGAATAATTGCCATGGCAGCACAGCACAAATGAAATTAACAATAAGTCAGTGTGAGTCGGACTGCAGTCCTTGGTTAACTGCTCGATTGCATTTCTCTTGAGCTAGATCTTGGTTGCACTTTTCAAAACGAAATTTCCATGAAAGGAGGTTTCCCTTTGGCTTTGAATTTGACCGGAGAAGTAGGTTTAATTTTTCAGAAAAATAAAAATTATATATATAGAATTCTGGTGAACAAATCACAAAAGAGTTTGCAAAAACGTTTTTAAACGTTTTTAGTGAACATTTTAATTTAATTTTAAAATATAATTTTATAGAATTTTATATAGTTTTTATAGAATTTTAAAGGAGTTATGGAAAACCTTCTTTAACATGTAAAAGTTTCCTTAGGGATATCAACCTTCTATTTGACAATTCTTATATGATTTTAGCATATAAAAAATTATTTGGGATCTTAAAAATTAGTAAAAGAGTACATTTTTTATCTGAATAAAGACGCCAACTTGAGAATTTTAAGCGAGTTTTGGGTAACAATATTAAAATGTTTCAATTCTACTCGTACATAAACTTAAGCAGTAGCAAGGATATCCAATAAGAATATCATCTTTTTTACTTGGAATTTATAATGGATTTTGTTTTAGTGTATTGGGGTGTATTTAAATGCCCACAGGCTTGCACAAGGCTTAGCCCAATGTAATGTCGCATAAGGAAGATTCTTACTTCTCCTCGTCTTCCTCCCCCTCTTCCTTCTTTCCTTATTCCCCCTCTTCTTCATACCCCTCTTCTTTCTCTTCCTTTCTTTCCTTAGTCCTGCATCTTGGGCACATCTTCCTCTGCCCACTCATTGTTGGCCTACGGCAAAAACGGCAACGGTTCGGCTGCTGCATTTGCTGGGCCACAAAAACAGCAAAAAAAAAGTACAAAAACGAAAATAATAAAAATAAAAAAGCATATGGCATAATAATGTGTTATACATCATGTACATGTCAGCGTGTGTGTGGGTGTGTGTGTGCGACGACGAAAATCAATAATGAAATCTTAAAAAAAAAAGGGAAAACGTTTCAAACCTAACGGGTAAAGCGACAGACTTTAGCACAATTTCACCTGCACTGGCAGAAAAAAAAGAAGGAAAAGAAATAAATTTGGATAATTTTCCCATTTGCTATACCTATTTTAAGGTTTAGCTTTAAAAAATTAAAAATGTAAGAAGATATATCTGAATAAATCCAGGACATACAAATTACCAAAAACCTTTTTAAAATCAAATTTCGTCTGAATAAATCAAAGCTTATATTGTCTACAATTATATTAGATAGTTTCCCTCTATATTCTTTGATTTATATATATTTTTCTGCCAGTGTTTGTTGCAAGTGCAAGGATTATGGGAAGTCAGGCTGTCACGTATACACGTCAGAGGTGCAAGGATACCCTCTGCCGACGGCGTCGAATTCCGTTTTAAATGCGCTAAAATGCGCAAATAAATTTAAGAGGCGCTTGCTCCATTGCCACGCCCATAAAGGAGATTGTGTGTGTGTGTGGGGGGGGGGGGGGGGGGTGTGTATGCTTTGTGTGTGCCGCCACTAAGCCGATTTAGTTGAGAATTTTGCCACAACAAGAAGAGGCGGCAGCAGCAGCGAGAGAACAACAACTAGAAAACGCTTCCAGACTCAGACACACACACACATCCCAAAAAAAGGGGTGTAAGCGGGGTGTGTGTGTGTGACATCCTTTTATGAGTAAGCTCTACATCCCATTGACAGTCAAGTCTTACAACTCGCATTTGAAGGATTTCGGTTCTCGTCTCTCGTCTGCGTTCCATCATCTTCATAAATGGGTTCCTAATCCTGCCAGTAATATTCACGGAATAAATCTACTATATACATCTATATAGTACATTTTATTAACGATCAAGTGTAAATAATTTCCACAAACAAATTGTATTTGATTAGGATCCCAATAAAAGCGGAAAAAGTAAACAATTTCATATTTGTTTTGGGTTATCTTCGATTCGATCTATATAATTTTTATTTTATTTACATTTTCATAAATTTCAAAATATTGACTTTGAAGACTATTATTGGAAATCAATGAAATTAATGGAATTTTCTTTTTATATTCTGAATAAAGCAAAACAACAAAAACTGTTGAGTAAACATCATATACAGCATATATATAGGTTTAATTTTGGAATTTTTAAAGTATTTTTGAAAGCGATTTCAGAAGGAAAATTAATAAAATTATAATTTATACGATTTATTGAAGTAGTTTATAAACGTTTTTTAAATATAAATAATTTCATAAAATCAATAATTAGACTAGCAAATAAAAAAAAAAAGACTGTAATAAGAAGTTATGTTTCAAGCTTTATTTAATTTTGTTTGGTTTAAGCAAACTATATTTTTTACAAATTTTATTAAATTCCCACTGAAATTCTTTTAAAAGCTTAAAAATTAATCCTTTAAATTGACAATGAAATCGCTTTTAATATTTATTTTTGAAGGCAACTATCACCGGACAATTCCCCAGTTAAGATTTAAGGTTTCTTGTTAATATTTGATGGCTGCAGGCTTCCGCTGGAAAAGCATCCGGTTTTCAGCTACAGTATTTTTTTCAAGATGTATTTTTTCGATGCTTTTTTTTTGTGTTACTCTTTTTATTTTTGTATAGTATTTTTTTTCTGTTGATTTCCGATTATAGGCGGAGCTATAGGCCAAGCGCCTGCATTTGAAACTGACGTCAATCCAAAAGGGGGAAACGACGCTGCCATTCTTCGTTTTTGATTAAAAATAAACTTTGCTGTCTCTCTGGGAGTTCTGTTCATCTTTTTTTCACTTTCTTTTATTTATAAAGAAAAAAAAAAAATGTAATAAAATTGTATACCAAAAAACAAACTATATATAATTGATTTATTGTTTCAACAACATTCTCGGCTCATCCCCTTTGTTTTTTCGCCGGCTTTTATGCGATTTCTTGTCGTCGGATGATGCCAATAAATTTGTTTTTCATATGTATCAAATTCAGCGTTAAATGCAAGCGAGGACCACAAAGGGAGCGAGGCAGCCAACGCTTATTCAAGGGATCATCACCCAAAACGCCACTGTCCTCGATTGTGATGGATGGCAATTGCCCTCTGAGTGGCGAGGTATATTCGTTTTGTGAAATCTGATTTACATTTTAACGGATTTAAGGTGTACATCTTTTGAGAAAATATTTAAATTATATTAAAATAGCTTATTTATTTTTTTTTCTATTATTAATATTTTTTTTTTAAGCTAAAAATGCCTTAATTTACTTTGAAAAACTGCTCGTTGCTAGTTTTAATTGGGTTAAAAAATCTGCGTAATAAATTAATAAATTTAAAAAATAGATTATTATTATTATTTAAATTTATTTATTATTTATTTAAAAGGTATCAAACCTTCGTATAAAATCTCCACAGCTTATATGTTTTTTACATTTCCCATTTGGCAGTAAACAAAGTTCAATTCAATTTTGCAATTGGAAGTCAGGGAGCGAGTAGTGAAACTGTTTTATGCAACAAATGGATTAAAAAAAAACTATATAAAATAAAGAAGAAAAGTATAAATAAATCGGCCTGCAAATGTGCATTCCCTGTGCACTACTGCATTTGTACAAATGTGTCCTTGAAAAAAAAAGGGTAGACATTAATTAATTTCGCATTTCCCCCCTTTGGTATCCCGGGATACATTCCAATCACAATTTGTGCCAACAAATTGAAGAAGAATTCCCGCCGCCTTCCTCCTGGCTCACAGCTCCTGGCTCTTAGCTCTTGGCTCCTGGCTCCTGGCTGCGCTATAATCACAAAAGCCGGGCTGAGCTGGTGGGAGGAAGCCAAGGGTGATTAATTAGTTGCGCTGGAAACGGATACAGTCGCTCTTTTATATCACAATTGATATTTGAGTACTGCCAACAATTATGACCCTTCAACTGGCGCAGACAACACACAGATGTCCCCCAAAAAGGGGGAACCCCTTTAACAAATATACAAAATATAGTAAAAATAATGGGAAATGTACATTTTACAAAATTTTAATTTTGAAAAAAAAAAAAACAAAACAAACACTTAAAACTTAAACTTTATTCTTAGTTGTTAAGAAATTGTCCTTATTTAAAATAAATAAAATTAAATGAATTGCACAATGAGTATTGTAACAACTTAATATTTTCAACTTTAAAAATATAAAATGTTTTTTAAACTTTTCCTTAGATTTTCTTATTTAAAACAAACATTTAATTGAACTTTATATTTTAAAAACAAACTAAATTAAATGTAATTAATTAACAATGTCTTTCTGAAACCATTTAAATATTTTCGCTTTTATGATATTTATTTTTTTAATATGAAATTATAAAATGAATAAACCTTTTAGTAATCAGGCTTTATATATTTTTTATAGTATTTTTAAATATTATGTTTATTGTGTACTTTGAATGCAAGTGTATTTACCACCTAGTTTAGGGTTTCTCTAAAAATGTTCGACTTCTTTTTGACTCCTGAATAAGGAACTAATAGGGGACCAATATCACATAACATGTCTTCAGCCACATATCAAGTTTATTATAAGTTCATGAGGTCCTTCAAAATCGATTTAAAGCCATTCTCCGCCCATTTGTGTGTGTGTTGTTATGTGATTTCTTTTGAAATCCCCTCCAAGCATCCAACTCATTTTTCAACGACTTGTTGCGGCCAGAAAAAATATGTAATAAATTTCAATCTAATTCCAATTATTAGTTTCTTCAAGAAATATAACACTAAGGAATTTTTGATTTGCCAAAAACTTGTAGAAGTAAATTGAATAAAAATGTGGAAATTGAACAAATTCCATGATGCGCCCAAGGCAGTAGTTGCATTTAGATTTTTTATATATTTGTGATTGGCAAATATTTACATTACATCATGTGTAAATATGCATGAATAAATCAAAATACAAATATTTGACAATAGATATATATACTCGAGCAAATACAAGGATTTATTTTTATGTACACACAAGTGGCCCTAAGAAAAGGCTCACGATTTAGACGAAAATGCCAATGACTTGTAATGATATCAAGAGCTCTTAACAGGGCTCCTTCCTTTTTTTTTGTTTCTTTTTTTTTTGACGAATTCCCCATTTATTGCGTTCGTTTGAAAACGTTCTGTCGACTTTGGGTTTGTTTATGCTTTACTCTTTTATTTAGACACTTGCTCGCACAACTCGCAGCTGATAAACAACATTTTCGGCGCTGGCCCACTATTTGCACATTACGCCGTGTGCTATGCCGCCGGCAAGGCAAAAGGTCTATGCATTCGCTTTCGCTTAGGAATCAGCAGCAGCAACAGCATCAGCAATCGCATTCAAATTCATTTATTTGGCATCGACAGGCGCGGGTACATTCCAAAAACCCATTTTATGCCGCCCTCGAAAAACATTTGACACAGTTGTGAGCGTAGCAACTTTTGTTACGAGTCAAAGGGACGTGTGACACTTGACAACAGGGGGGATTTTACACAGCAATAATCGCAGTGATACAAAGGAAGAAGCAGGAAAGTAAATTTAATTAATTGACATTGAACAGCCAAAGGGAACAGCCTAAAATGAACACTATAAAGAGGAATTTAAGCAACTAAACAACTAGTTTAATAATAAAAAGGAATTAAAATAAACACCTTTACATTAAATAATTAAATTGAATACCATAAATTAACACATAAATTGAGAGTAACATGAAAAGCCAAAATGAACAGCCAAAAATGAACACTATAATGAAGAATTTCAGCAACTAAACAACCCTTTCAATAATAAAATTGAATTAAGGAAAACTCCTTGACATTAACTAATTAAATTGAATAGTTTAAATTAATACTTCAAAAAACACGTATTGTAATTAAATAAAATGAACCAGAAATGGAATGAATACTTTAAATAAATGAACCCCTAATAAATAATAATCGAAAACCTAATATAAACATTTAAAGTGAACATTCAAAATAAACACTAATCAGCAATTGATGAATTCAATTTTTGAAATAAATAATTAAAAATAGAAAGAAATATTATTTGATGATCTTGAGGTAAGTAGTATAGAAAACCCTCCCTGATCCAACCCTCCCCTTCCAGTGCTTCCGGAATAATGTCCAACGCGTTGGACTTCCGGACCAGATGTGGTCGAGATGTGATTGCAGTACCACAAGTGGCACAATTTGATTACAAGAACGTTTAAGTTGGCCGCAGCCTTTGGCCGATAATGAGGGGGTTCGAGCGGGTGCAGGTGCAGGTGCCGGTGCACATCCAGTGGGCAGGATGGTAATGGTGTCCCAGGTGCAGTTACACTTTCAGTTCATTAGAAAGGGAGAGGGAGAGAGAAAGAGAGAGAAAGAGTCAGGGACGTTTAAGGCCACCGATGCCGCTGAAGCTGCAGCTCGGCACACAAAAACACTTCACGACGGCACTTTGGACAATGCTAACGAGCTCACACACCCCGGATCGTACATATGCACGCCTTGTGCGACGCCCCCTTGAAATATAAATACAAAATGTCCCTTCTTGCCTTTCCATTCTATTCCTTCCCTCCCACAAACACGCTGAGGCACACTAACATATCCTCCAGACATACAAACACATGTAAGATGATGGCACAAGAATGCATTCTTATTTTTCGGAACATTTTTGTGGAAATGGAAATGGGAAATGGATAACGGGCGGGGGGAAAAGCTGACAGCGTGTTTACCATACAATAGAGAAGTTATACCAACTATGACATGAGTAAATATTTGGACCGCAAATCATTTCATATAGATATGTCAGAGGGAGAGAGAGCGTGGAGCTTCATCTTCCCGGTTGGTTTCATAAATATTTAGACTAGCTGCACCGGCATCTGCACTTGCCCCATTTTAGCACAACATTTTTCCAGTTGCGCAACGCATTTTCCGGCTGCGCAGCAAGTTTAAGAAGAATAAAGGAATATACTTATTGTAATTCAGGTAAAAAAGTTAATTGCTTAATTCAATGAATTATATAAAGTACAGTTCAAGAGAGGAGTAGAGAAAAATATAACAAAATTGCTTAAATAATAACAAGAAAGTAAGCTAACTTTTAGAATCGATTCATTTCGGTGGAGATGGGGGACATTTCATTTTTCTTAGCTCTTAAATTCATTTTTCTAGGATTAGATTAAGTAATCATTACTATAGCAGCTTTAGAATATAGTTAATTTAATTTTGAATAATCTTTAAAAGTGAATAATAAAAGTGAACACGGAAAGTAAACACTGAAAGTGAATGCTGAAAGTGAACACTGAAAGTGAACACTGAAAGTAAACACTGAAAGTGAACACCGAAAATGAACGTTACACGTCAAATGAGAACTTAAAATGAAAACTTAAAAACTAAATTTAAAATAAACACTGAAAATGAGAATACGACTAATTAAATTTAACTTTTTGTTGAGAACTTTAAATTCTAAAATTGGAACCCTTTAGTTGAAAATTCAACAAATGCCCTTACGAACCCTCCCAAAATGAATATAATATAACTGCAAAATCCTGATCCACCAGCATATATCTTAACAAATTGTAACTTTCTCAGCTACTATTTAGTTCCAGATGTAGCTAGTTATAATAATAACCAATTAACTCACTCGTGCGAGCATCGATAACGATCGTAAATAAATAGGACAAAACTCTGCCTCTTGCCAGCCGAAATAGATATGATAATTTTCCACAATTAATTCAATTCATTTGGCATTTGCATTTCACAATAAAGCCGTTGGCGAAGATTAAAGCAAACAGTTGGCCCAACAGCTGGGATACAAATGCAAAGCGCGGAAACAACACACAAATAAAGGGAGTTCTTTTATTTTATCGCCGAAAGTGGTATTTAACCCGCTGAGAGTTTGTTTGCCAAACGATTAACACTCACCCGCCGGCTGTGCCGCTGCTACAGCTACTTCTGCTTTTGCTGCTGTTTATATATATATTTTTTTTTTTCCAAAATCAAATATTTGATCTTACAAAATTGTTTGCTTCAGTTCTTTTGGTTTTGGTTTTTTTTTAAAGAAACTCACGAATTTGTATGCGTTTTTTTTGGTTATAACTCGCGTTTCGTAGCCACAGGAAAAAAAAGGTTCTTGAACTTGGAAAAAAGTCTTTGAAAACGGCACGAAAATATATTTTTTTTGCGAATAGGAATTGAAAAAATGCACTTCTTATTTTTGAGGGGTTTTTCAGCTGCTGCAAATCTGTTGTAAAAGCGTGCGAGGCGTGCGCCACGAGTGCCGAAGCCGTTATGACAGAATCTGCGAGCATCCGAGCAACTTATCCTGCTCGGAAAATCCGAACGGGGGAACAGGCCGAACGGGAAATGCCGAGCGGAAAAGCCGAGCGCCTGTTTTTTGCGGCTGTGTGAGTGCAACTGCAAGCGTTTAGTGGCGAAAAGCGACACACTGTGGCCAGTTTTTTATATTTTGTACCTCTCTTTTTATCCGGTGACCAGAAAATATATTATATATTGTCTGCACGTGATTAAGGGGAGTACTTTGCACCAGAGAAATCTTTCTTGAGACTAAAGTGGTATTTGAACTTTATTTATTAATTTTAATTAAGTTTTAAAATGTAATTATTTGAATTTCTCAAGCCTTAATATGTTTTCTTTATTTTAGTTTGTTAAAATTACATGAAAGTATCCCTTAAAACCTTTTAATTTTTCATTCTTTTTTTTTTGTTTGTTGGTTTTTATTATTTAAGTTTAAAAATTGTATAATAATATTTCAAAAAAGTCTTTAAAAATTAAATATTTTATTGTTTTTCAATATATCGGTAGATTCAATTTATTTGAACACGACATAAAAAACCTTTTGTTTTAATTAAAAACTAAACTGTTTTAAAATTATTATTTCAAATTATTTATTCAATCAAAATAGTTTCCTAGCAAAGAAAATACATTTGCCAATATAACAAATTAAAAATAAATATAAAATCGATTAAGATTGTTATAAAATTTATCAAAATAAATATGTATCGGCTAGGAAAATTATCTAGATATATTTATTTCGATTTAGAATTTAAAAACAATCAAAAAATCTACTCATTACATCGATTTTTTAAATTTAAATTTAATATTAGGTGAAATCATCCCACTGTGCAACAGCTTAGCTGCATGCTCCCACGCCACCTCACCCCCTCCCGCTCGCACCGTGATTCCCCCTCTCTTGCTCTCTCTCTCTCTGGCTACCAATTTGAGGAAAAGAAGCTTCTGTGTTGTTTGTTTGCCTGTTTGTTTACTGTTTGTTGCTGTTGTTGGCCAACAGCAGCGGCGGCAATGGAATAAAAGTGAAAATAAAATTCCGTTACCGGCAAAATACACTCGCACACACACACACACACGTTCGCACACACCTAAAACAATCATCAAAATAGCCATGAAAATAGGAAAAAAAAAGACTGAAACAAAGTCGGTGACACTTTTAACCCTCTAAAACACGTACTTCTAGCCAGGCAAAAAAAGTAAAGAAAAACATTAACGACGAATGTTTTGGTTTTTTGTAGTTTTTAAACATTTAAGGCCGAGACTTGTATGTGTTTTTAGTTTCAGAAAATTATATATAAAAATAAGAGTATAATTAAGAAAAACATTACAATTCTGGATTTATTTTTACAAGATTTTAGCTTGTTATAAAATGATTTACAAGGAATATTACGTATACGCACATTGGGCAAATAATAATCATAATTAATTGCCTTGCTTAACATTATGCTTACAATTATGTAACATATATATTTTTTATTATTATTATATTGCTAAAATAATTATATTTATTATATAATTAAAATAATTTTTAAACAAATCAATTAATTATGGTAATTATTTTCCCCAGGATGCGTATACGTAATATTACTTGTAAATAATTATAGAATATATAAAAACAAAGCATATATTATAACTTAAATTTGTTTTTTTTTTTTAATAAAGAAAATGTTACTTCAAAATTACTCTCGGTTTCTTTCAAATAAAACCAAGCATCAATATTGATAATATTTGTTTGGGATCCACAATTATTTCTGTCTCGTAATGATGATTGACGTGGCAAACAAGGCTGAGAGTGGCGCATCTCGGACCTGACAACGAATGATGGATACTCTGAAAGAATGTCTTGGGCCCTGGGATGTAGGCAATGCCTTTGGAACCTGTTCGCCACCTCCCCGAAAAAGTAGGCTAGCAAGTCGCACTTGACGGTGATTTATGTGAATGCCTGAATAAGAGGGGGCCACAGCTGCAAATGCTGCAGGTGGCAACTCGAACTGCAACGGGAACGGCAGAAGCCGGAGCACGTGACCGTGCCAAGATGCTGGATACCGGCTATATATGTGTGCTATATATATAGGCATATGTGCGCCTCGGTTCGCTGTCACCGGCATGGAGATGTGCGGACGTCACCAGAGCGAGGAGCAGTAGCAGTAGCAGCAGCAACAACTGTTGCAGCAACTTTTGCGACAGCAGCAACAGCAACGACGTCAACATTGGCCTAGTCACGTTTCGTTCCGTTTTGATTCGTACTCGCGCTCCTTTCATTTCGTATCATTTGCCAGGGCCCCAGCCTTCGTTTCAGGTTGAGGGTATCACCTAGGGAAAGGGTATGCACGCAGCCACACTTAAGAATAATATAACATTTAATGTGTCTGAGGGGACTTTTGTACAAGGTCAAGGCAAATATATCGAAGGAAAAACAGATGAAACGACAAAAGTATAAATATAAAATATCGATATTCATATAATATCGAAAAAAAACGGGAAATATATATATATATATATATATATATATATATATATATGGGAAACATATATACAAATATAGAAATTAATATTAAAAATATCAGACAAATTTGATATATCCATATTTAAAATAAAAACCATAATATGAAGTTAATTTAATAAAGTTAATTTTGATATACCGAAATTTGAAATATCGAATTCAATATCTTATCGCAAATATAATATGTCATATTTAAAAAAATCAAAAAATGTTAAATATATAAGAACGGCATTTAATTTAATTTTTAATTTTAATTTAACTTAAAATTTGTTAAGGCTTTTTTTTCTGATAAACTAAGTATCGATTTATTGCACATCTAAATATCGACTAAAGTCTTAAAATATAGATTTATGTATCGGCCTTTCACTCAAATATCGATACTGGGTAGTTATTTCAAAATATATACCAAGTATTTTTTATAATATAATTCATAATCCATTTTTATATTATTAAAGGGAAATATAAAACTATATATATATGGTAAAAATATTTGCAGGGTAGCTAAAAGATTATTCCCGCCCAAGAAAACCCTCGCTTAGTACTTGCTTTTCAATTTGAACTGGACAAACGGAAAGAACAAAAAAAAAAAAAAAAAAAAAAAACTGGAAGAAAAACTGTGCCAACATCGGCCTGCAGTGTTTAATTATAGTCGCTATACTGACCGACTAACTGACTGACTGATGGAATGACGAACTGCCTGACTGACTGAGTGGCCTACTCTCTGTAATGCGGTCAAATGCGGCGCTTGGGCTCCTGTTCCTCACGTTCATAAATCAAATGCCACTCACTGGCTCACACAGATTCGCTTTGCGCAGGGACATTGATGTTTGTTTGGGTCAAACAAAAAATGTGCAGGATTCATAAATCAGGCAGGAAGCACTAGAAGGATACGCAGGGCAAGGATGAGATGAAGAGAGAGGCTACTGGCACTTGGTTAAAGTTTATTTTCGAGTTTGTAAATATGAAAAACAGAGAAAATCCCTAAAAGTATTTCATCTCAGAGCATTGATTTTTCCTTGTTTAGAAAGCTAAAATTTTTAAAATTTAATTTTAGTTTTTCTTTTTTAGGGCTTGAAATAAAATTATAAAAAAAATATTATCTGGGGAATGGCAGGAAATGTATATTTTTGCATTGAAATTGGCCCTGAACTGTGTGTGGCGGCGCCTATATACTAGTTCCGATTAGGCTAATCTTAAGTACTTTTAGTTCTTCTAAGTTTTGGTTTTTATACGCGATTTAAGTGGTTTCTATATATATATTTTTGTATATATGTTATTTGCACATCCGACGATCAAGCGGCGTTGACAGGCAACCGGCAACTGGAGGCGAAATCGAAACTGCAACTTGGCTTGAGTTTGCGATTGCGATGATGATGATGGGATGATGCGGCAACAACAAGAGGTTATAATAATATATACTAGTACCTAGTACTGTTATATATAGCTATAATGAGTCAAAAGCGCGGCGGCAACAAAGACAGTGACAGGGAAAATGAGACAGAAAGGGAACAATGCTAATGAGAACAACAGATGCTAAGATGCAACAATGTAAATAAAAGGAACCAGAGCAGAGCATAAATAAAATAAAGAAAATATAAAAATGTAATAAAAATAATAAATATAATAAATATGATAAATATAATAAAAAATAAAAAATAAATATAATAAATATAATAAATATAATAAATATAATAAATATAATAAATATAATAAATATAATAAATATAATAAATATAATAAATGTAATTGACACTTTTAAGCCATTATTTTATTAACAAAAAAAAAAAAACAAAAAATCCAAGCTTCAATCATAATAAAAACCACAACTTGGCTAAAAAGCAACCGGCAACACCGCAACAATTTTATCAAGGAATATGGTTAACCACTTTCAACACCCAAAAGTCTGGGAAAGACAACACAAATTGGAGTTTCTGGTAGCCAACTCAAGGCAGCCACAATAGCAGCAGCAACAACAGTTACTACAGCAACACCAATAGCTTTATAGAATATATTTATATATATATGCATATATATCTCAAGTGAACTAGCGACAGCATCGCGACTATGTAATCGCAACTGCAAGCAACATGCTTCCAGCCCCGGCACAGGCATAAATTACAGCAAAATGCGAAAAGCGAATGAGTAGAAATTAAATAAACATCTGGGAAAAAAATGAAATGAAAATGTCAAAGGAAAATTGCTGCAATGAAAGCGATTGGGGAACTCGAAGACAGTATACCCTATGCATTTAGTTGGGAAACACTAATACTTTTGGAGGGGATTTTTTATGAGAAATAAATTAAATGCATAACATTTTTTTTTGTTGAATTTAATAGCTTTATTATATTAAATGTAAATCATTTTGTAAATTATTTAATTTAATTTTATTAATACATTTTATCTATTGCATTTGTATATTTGAAATCACTTAAAATATGGCCCAAAAGTATGCAACGAAATATAACATTCTCTACAAATCCAAATAATAATTTCTTTTTCATATGCAATCAGTTTTTCAATGGTTTTCTAAGAGATTTTCCAGTCACTTTTACACTTGATTTCAGAAAAGAATTTAGATTTTGAAAAAATGTAGAATTTTTTCAACGTAATCTCCAATATTGATTTAAGGAACAGCTGTCTAAACTGCCCCCCTATTATGTTGCTTTTGTTTTATCCGCTTTATATGCATGATCAGGCCGCTGAATAAGTTGCATTATTATGAAGCCCTTGGTGATACGCAGATGGAGGTGGATTTTGCAGCACAAAAAAAAAAAAAAACAACACAAACAAAAACAAAGGCACAGCTGAGGACATACCCCCTCCCCATGTTCGCCACTCTACTGGAAAACTAAAGCAACTATTTGTTGTTTTTATTTTTTTGAATGGAGCAAATCGCTTGCGTGCATTATAATAATCAGAATCTCTTGTCTTTCTCTGGCCTGTCAACGCAGTTTTCATCTTCAGCAAACACTGCCACAAAAAAATGGCTTTAAACATTACCATTTATTGGGAAAATAATTTTTAAAAAGTATATTAAAATATGTGAATAATAAAATAGGTGGTAAGTAAAATGGCTGATAATTTTATAAGTTCATAAATAATAATAAAAATAATAACAACATATTTTAAATAAAAATAAAAAATGTTGTAAGACCTGTAAGAATTTAGTTATCTTTATAATTATATCTTATATTTAACTATAATGATAATTATATATAATAAAGTTATATTTAAGGGAGCTAAAGAATTTATTAGGGTTTTAAAACCTTTTTAAGAAGTGTCTAAAAGTATGCAATGAAATTGTTGGGGTTGTTGGTTTTATTTTTTACAATGCAATATTTTATTACAATAATTTTTTATTCTTTTAAGTTGGTTTAAAAATAAAGAAATGCCTCAGAATTATATTAAATGCAATATTGTTTTTATTTATTCTATTTATAGAAACAATTTTATTTTAAAGAATTATAAAGTGTATTAATAGTTAAAGGCTTTAATATTAATTAAATGAATACATAAAAAATATATTACAAAATACTGTCAATGTTTTTCATATTCTACAATTATTGTTTATTCTGCTCTATGGCAAGTCTTAAGAATTTTCACAAATCTCGCTCTTTCTCTCCCCACTGCATTATATATTTTTTCTACCCTTTCAGCTCTCTATTTTCAATTTGTGTTTACCTTTTTTGATTTATTACTAAGCGTATTACGATTTATGGTGATTTTCGCAGCGTTCAATGCTGATTTTAATTTTTAAGTGCCACTCGTCGGCACCTGTTCCGAGGCGAAGATTTTGCCGGAAAAGGCTGCAGGGGAGGAGGGGTGGGTGGAAAGTGCCCCTATTTCGGTTTTCCCAGCGCCATCCTGCCAGCTCTCTGGCAGCACTGCGTTCTGCGTTCTGTGCTTTGTTTGCCTTGAATGCTTCTCCTTTTGTCCATTTTGAAAAGGGAAATAAAAGGAAGAAATAACGAAAATAAGGGAAAAATAAAGAAAAACTTGTGCAAATGAAGCGTTAAATTGACTGAGTGCTTCAAGGAAAATGGTCGGGGGGCAAGAAGAACCTGCACCTGCAGCTGCTGCTGTAACTGAATTCGTCCTGGAACTAGGAACTACAAACTTAATGTTAAGAGTTGCCTTTGAAGACTTTAATTGATTGGAACGGCAAATTCTTCGGTTTGCTGGAAAATCGAAGGAAAATTAACGCAGACCAGTGGGACTCTTAGAGGCTATGCAATTTTAATGCCAATTGCAGGCATTTTCGTTTTAAATCAAACTGAAAATTGGTCACTTTGTATTTGTGTTCGAGTTAAATGTATATGTCTTATTTGGAGGTCCTGGCCATCTGGCCGATGTAGTTAAAGAAATTTCTAACATTTGCAAAATGCAAGAACCCATTTCAAGATATATTTATATATATTTTTTTGTTTTCTCAACTCAGTTCAGGGCAATTTGGGCAAGTTTTATGCTTCAAGTGTGTTCACTTCTTTTGAGGTACCCTTTATTTAGATAAGAGAAGGGGTATATATGGGTTTTTGTTAAAGATATAATAAGGTTTAAGGTTGATATCATTTTCCTTAGATTTTATTACAATTTTTATTTAAATAAATTCCAATTAATTTAGTTCTTATATTTAACTTTAAGTTTATTTAAATTTTCTTAATATATTTTTGCTTAAGCCCATAAAATATATTTAATTAAATACTTATTTAGAGTGTTTTTATTTGTATTTAAAATGATATGTTTTTTTTTTTATATTAAGATTAATTTTTAAAAAATTTTTGTAGACCATAAAAATGTTTCTTATATAAATTTCTTAATATATTAATTTATAAAATATCTTAATTGTATTTAACACTAGTCTAGCTTAATTATTAATATTGAAATTATTAAAGGATATATTTTCTAGGTCATCAAAATGCCTGTATTTATTTTTCGCTAGCCTCCTCCTTGGACATGCAGTCCATACACATATTATATACATATATTTTTTACGACTGTCAGTTGTGCCGCGTTTGGCAACAAAATTTGTTTAAACGAAACGAAAGCACGGGGAGAAGAAATCAATTTTTTATTGCTCTGTTGCTTCAGCTTCTGCTGCTGCTGTTTTTAGCCGTTTTGTTTAGATTTTAGCCGGGCTTTTATTGGCAGAAACAGAGCAAGTAGAATGTTATCTTTTTTTTTTTCTTTTTATCGCTGCTTTTTTTTTGTTTTGGCAGAATCGGTTGACAAGTGCCGAAGTTTGCACTTTGGAAAATATTTAAAAATCAGTTGAATACATAATTATATTTTCAATTTTTAAAATTTATAAATCTAGGTGTTTTTTTATGAAATATAATTAATATAACATTAATATCTGGAATTTATGTACTTGTTTATAATAGTTAAAGGTTAAAAAATAATATTTTTTAATATATTAAGAATATATTCTTGAATAAATAAATAAATAAATACTTAATTGGAAACATTTTTAAGAGTGTTATCATTAAAAATATACAACAAATACTAAAGGAACTTAAAGTAATCAATTTTAAATTTCTGATAATTTTTAATATGTTTTAATGCGCTTTTCCAAGCTTTTCTCTTCATCAGAGGGCGCAGTACCAGGTGCCCAGTGCAAGAATCTATTTGCCTTTTGATTGCCTATTAATTACTGAGCGGCAAATAAACATAAACAAAGGCGTTAGCGTTTAGCGAAAATAGGAAATCTGAAGCACAAGCACACCCATTATACACATATAGACATAGACATATATACGCCGTAAAAACGAAATGAAAACAGAGTCCAAAAATATTAATGATTAAGCTGCGAGAAGGAAAAGGTAGAGCAACGGCCTTCCTTTGTCTTTTGTGGCGGTTGTTTGTCTTCTTTTTATTTACTTCTGTTTTTTATTTTTTTTTTGTCTTTTCTGCTTTGGTTTGTTTTTTGTTTGGTTGCTTTTTTTTAGGAGGATGTGGGTTTTGGGCGGAGTTGGAGGTCATTTGACAATAGACCCGATAGACTCTGATAATCAAAAAATAATTAAAGTCAATTAACAGTATTAAAATATTTGCTGGTATTATTTCAACAAAATTGAATTGTATTTTTTTGTGTTTGATGTGGAAAATTAATTGAATTAAATTAAATATTAATATTAATAAAAGATAATAAGCATCAACAATTATTTTTATTTTTATGCTAAAAATAATTTTTAGTTAAAGTAAAAATTTTACTTTCCTATTAATTAATTATAAATATTTATTTATTTATTTATATTTATTTATATATATATATATATATATATATATATATAAACAAACTATATATATTTATTTATTTATATTTATTTATATATATGTACATACATATATATTTATTAAATGTTGCTCTTATTGTCTTTCATATTTTTGTAAATTTTTTCAATTGAAATTTAAATATATTTTATAAAATAAAAATGTTTCTATCTTTAAATATAATTTTCCTTACCTTTAAGCCTCACTTTGAGAGTGGCATTCCCTATTTACCTTTGATGGTGATTAATCCCAAGTCAACTGTCCCCGCTTATAAATGTTTATTATTAGTTAACGGATTACAGAACGTGCTTCGTTTTCTTAAACACTTTTAAATATTTTTTATATTTTTAAGCTAAGTTTTTAATTTAAACTTAATATAAAGACTAACGAAATCTTTGTGTACTCACATTTGTTTAGCACCCTCCTCTGATTGATGAATCTCCTTGATTTCTCTCTGATCTTAAAACTGTCTTCAGTTATATCCGCAGATTAAGATTGGAGGATCCTTTGGAGCAGGTAGAAGTCGGCAAATAAATTTTATTTCATTCTTTCTGGACTTTGAAACTTTCTAATGCTCCGAATACACGGATATTTGGGATTTATCCACAAAGCATGCCTCCCCCTTCTGCCACTTTTGCCGCTGACCTTTTGGCAGTTTCCACTGGATTCTTTGACTGCCAGGCCCCCCCTCTTTACCACCTATACACCGAGGGAGGTCGGTCAATTTAATTAATGGGAAGCGAAATTAAAACGAAATTAAGTTTCAATGCCGCAAAATACCTTCAAATGCGTATTGATGAACAGGAGACACACCGAAAAGCTACAAGAGCCTGGCCTTAATTAAGCTAAAAGCCAAAGCAAAAGGTCTCGCAAAATACAATAATACAAAAAAAAAAAAGGAAACAATAAAGAAAAGCATAGAACATAAATAAAGAAAGCCAGCTGAACAATTAGCAAACGCTTTGCCAACAACAGCGGCGACGAAGAGTCCTTTTCCCTGACAAGTTTTCGCCAACAATTGCACAACAATTGAGGGCGAAGATGAAAATGAAAATGAGACTGAAACGGGTGAGGGGTTGGGTGGGGAGGCAGAATGTCAAATGCGGATGGCTAAATCGCCAAAGGTGAAACTTCGCCTTATGCAACCTGCAGTTTTCCACAGTTTTCCCACTTTGCCAACTTGTTACCGGCCACTTGTTCGGCTTTTCCGGTAAAGGAAAACCCGTGGCGCGGCTTTCATGTAACCAAAAATTCCTTGAAATCGGCCAGTAAGTGCATTTTCAATATATTTTCATGATTAATTTTAAAACCAAAGCCGGGGTATTGGAAAAATCACCTGTAAGGAAAATATTTAAGGATATACCAATTTAATTAGTATATACATATATATTTTTTTTTGAATAAATTGCTTTAATGGAATAAATTTAAAAAAAAAGCTTTATTTATAATATTTGCAATGAAGTAAAGCTAGCTAAAAATGTTTTGTTCTGCCCCACATGGCGTATGAGTAATATTTCGTGGCAGTTTCATAACAAAATATTAAAGTTTTCTTGTCAAAATAGTACCGTTTTAATCAAATTTTAATATTTATAAACTAAAAAGAAAACAATCCTTAATAAATACAACAATTATGAAATCAAAAACAATAATAATACTCATACGCCATGTTGACTTTAAACGGAACATTATATGTGGAACTTGTAAGTAATGTCCATTGTATATTCAAGCTTTAAAAATCATGCCTTTTTGGCCTTATATTTATATTAAAAATAAGGAATCTTAATAAATAAAACAATTTTAACACCTTAAAAAGGGATATGTATATATGTATATATGACTCATACGTACTGTGGCCCCTAAAAAGAATATGGTTATTTCAGTAGTAATAAGTAATTTGTTAATTAAAAAATTAGTAATAAATTATTTAAATTCTCACATTTATATTCAAGATCCTCGCTCTGCCCTGAAATTACTACATTTCTTTTTTTGTTTCACACAAATTATACTCGCCTGATAATTATGTATTCCCGCCTCTGATTAATTGTGAGTGAAATTGCACACTTTTCGTGGAAACACATTTGATTTTCCCAACGCCCACATTTATTTCATTTCCCCGAGTTTGCACATGATACAAAAATAATTGTCCGTTCGCGTCAAGGAGACGTGTGCCGTAAAAATAGGACATGTGCGGACTTCCTATTAAATTATTCAGCGCAACAATTAGTTTTCAATTACACAAAAACAAAACACACACATAGAAAAAAAATGGGGAAAATGTGTGAAACCAACGTAAGTCCTGCCGCCCCTTCTGCACGCCAAAGGATCCCTTTTTGCGTATGCAAAAGCCAACAAGTTGCCGTTGCGAAACACGTGACTCGGCGAAGGTCCTGGCTGTGTCCCTATCGGTGTGGGTTGCTCAGTGGTGTAGCTATGTGGTGGTGGCAAATATTTAGCGGAAAACTCGGTAACGGAAGTCGGAAAAGTGCACGGAAAATGTAAAAGTGAGTGCATTAATGACAAAACGTTTCTTGTGGGGAATAAATGTAAAAATGACCCTTGAGTTTGTTATAAAAATAATAACAATAATAATAATATATTTATGAATATTATCCTATTTGTATTATAATAATATTTATATTATTTGTATACCCTTGCAGCGTATTATAATATATAATAATTAATAAATGAATTAATTTGAGTATATTTTATTAAAAAATCCTTCGCTTGAAACTAAAATTCCCAACCAGTTCTAGCATCTTCTGAGTGATAACCCAGTTGAATGTTGAGGTCGAGCGGTAGCTGTAGTGTTGGTTACTCTTTCGTAAAAGAGCCGCTACTTGTTGTGTTACAGTGTACTCTATCTCTCTTTTGTAGCTTAGTGCTAAGGTTATTTGTTTTTCTGGCCTAGAGAGAGAGAGAGATACGGAAAGAGTGTATTTAAGCCTGTGTGCTTAAAGATTTTTTTAATTAATCTTGTGGGAAAGCGAAGTACTAACTTCCAACTACCAGGGCCAGGAGCAAACCAAGTTCAGTGGCAGAAGTGGCATCAATTCATCATCAATGCCCTCTTAGCAAGTGGAGTCTGAGGTCTTTTAGCCGGCGGCTTTGCCTTCTGATGGTGTTCTGCTGCTCGTTGTCGATGGTCGTCATATTCCTAGCACCAAAACAATGGGTCTCGACACTCGGCGGAGTTTTGGTATTTGATTGCTGTGGTGCTAGGAATTGACGACCAACGTGGGCGACCAGCAGAGCATCATCAGAGGGCAAACTTGCCGGCTTAGCAACCTCAGCTTCCAAGGTCAGGATGCGTCTTCAAGCCGGGATCGGTACCCTGAGATGGAGATTCAATTGGATGATCTTCTGGAGGAGTTCGAAGGTTGCAAGTAAATATGGAAAAGACTGTCTGCCATGCATCTAGTTTTGTGACTTGGTTTCTGGATGATAAAATTTCTGAATTTATGCTTAACCTAGCTGAAATAAATTTATTTAAAACTATAAATATATATATAATATATATATAAATATATATATTTTATATTATTGATACTCTTTTTTAAATCCGATCTTGCCTGAATTCCAAGTAAAATCAATTACAAAAAGAAAAAATAAATGGATAAAATAAATAATTCAACTAAAATGAAAAGGTTAATTCAAATATGATAATAAAATATGCCTTACCAGTTGTAATATATTTAAATATAATAAAAAATATATACAAAAATATATATAAATATAATATGTAAATAAATGCAAAAAAAAAAAAAATAAAAAAATAAAAAATCTAGACATTAGCTTTTGGCAAGCTTTTTGGCAGAACTTTTGTTGACTTGGCTAAAAGCTTCTGTCCAGTGACTCTCAAACTAGCGTCAGCTTTCGAAGGCGGCCAACAGAGTCTACTTCAGTACCCACACCCTTTCACCACACTACACCACACCCAAGGGTGGTGAAATAATAGAATTTGAAAAACTACGTTTTTTTTTCTTTTGGGTTTTTCTCACCGATAACCTTTTCTCCGTTTCCAGCATTTGTTCCAATTTCGAGCAGCCAGCATCGTCGCGATAAGGGCCACCTATTGACTCCTCCCAAAAAATAATTATTTACTTGGGATGTGCATACGTTCGAAAACACACACATGTCTAAAATAATCATTCGGGCCACTGAACAAAATTTAAATGATTGTTAATAAAAAAGATTAACGATTAAACGTGTCATTGATATGTGCTTAGTATTCTAGGAAGTCTCTTAGAAATAATCTAACTGGATGAGTTCTAAATTTGAAATATATATGAATATTAAGCAGAAATCAAATTAGTTTGAAAAACATTAAAAATTAAGTAGTTTATTAAACTATTTTTTATATTCTAAGAAGTTCTTTTAAACATTCGCTTACGTAATGAGTTTTAAATAACTTAATAATCTTTCTTGAATATACAACTTTTCCAGGAAAAAACCACAGCTTTTAATATTCGTTTTCTACGAAATTTAATCCATTAAATAATTAATATTTAATAACCAGACCTTGCTGTAATTTTTAAAGCATACTTTTTAAACTATCATAAAAAACTTCATGATTAAATATACAACAATATATAATATTGATAAGATTACTAAGGAACTGTTTCCCTTGAATGTAATATTTAAATGTGAAATTATAAGAATAAAACATATAATTTAAGTTGAAATAATTTATGATAATTATGGAAATATTATTTTTAATATTAATAATTAATCAAAATATAATGCTCTGAGCTGCAAACCATTAAATATATATATATATTATAATAATTATTATATAATTAATATATTTATATTCCCACTTATACTTATTTTTTTCCATGGTTAATATGCCCCTATTTTGCATATGTACACATATATAAATATATATAAAATATAGTATATATTTTTCGAACAGTGCCGCCCAGGTCAGTGTCACTTTTTTTTTTTTCGTCAACATAATTAGGAGATATCTCTCGTGTGTGTATTTTTAGCGATTCGTGTTATCAGCGAACGGAAGCTGTGGCCATTTGCGAAGGCGCCTCTCGATCCGTTCCCGAACCCAGTTTTGGGTTATTCCGCGAGGACAGGGGGCCCCGAAAAATCGCAACGTGTCCATTGGTCGATGGGCTTCCTCCGTTCCGCCGGTTCCTCCTCACGCATGCGTCGTCCGGGATGTCATTGGGTCATTGGGAGAAGTCGGGCGCCAATGAGAAGCCGGGAAGCAGGGAGGACGGAAGTAGGGTTGGGGTGGGGTGTGATATTGGGTGGGAAAATGCGGGAGTTCGGGAGTTCAAAGGGGGGTACATGAAGGTCACGGCGCCACCTCTGACCTATGACCGAATGAACAGGCTCCAACTAGTCAAACTACTTTTGGGTATTTATCGTTAACTGGCTCAATTATTTCTTGATTTGCAGTTCAGAAAAAAATGTAAATAAGGAAAATATATTAAAAAATAAATATTAAAAAATTGCTAAGCATAAATAATAACAATTTATATTGTAAATATTATATATATATTATATTTTAGTAGCTTAAATTCAGAGTTTTATGTCAAATTTTATTTTAACTGAAAGCAAAATATTTTATGTCTCTAAAAATTAAATTCCTGAATTTTCCGCTAACATTTAATTATATTTTTATTTCATTTTTTCTCTATTTAATGCTACTTAATCTTGCTTTTTTCATGCACAACACTTATGAAGTTCGTCGAAAGTTGTAAAAAGCATAGGCCAAAGTATGTTAGCTAAACAAAAATATTAACGTAAAATTAATTATGCACAAGGTGAGCATAGTTTTGCAAAGCAAAGCATTTTATGACTAATTCTGGGTGCAGAAAATTACAGGGAATTTGGGGGAGGTAAGAACCGGCATCATCTCCTTTTAGTCCGATGACCGCACATTTTGAAGCGAGCCGATACACCTGATTTTCATTGTATATATGCACTTTTCCCTCCAGCAAAACTTTTCCGCTTTGTTGTTGGAGCATGAAACACAAAAAATATATTCTGAACACAAAAAAGAAAATGCAGCAACAGCTGCACATTCCTTTCTATCATTATAAGTTCTAATTTGGTTATATTCTTCTAGAGATTCGTCATAAGGTAAATTGGGTATTACTGGGAATTATCTATTAATCTAAACGATTTATTTATAAAAAAAAAATACCATATTGACGATTGAGCCTTGCAATGGGTTAAAAGTTTAGATTATCCACAAGATTTTGGATAAATTTGATTAATTATTAACGGTTTTTTTTATATATATCATATTTTATATACAATTTGTATATTACTTATAGAGATATGATTTTTTTTTAGTTAAAATATATAAATAAAAAATTTATATATGAGTACCAATTTTCAGATCGATTGATTCGTAGATATAGATATATATATATATATATATATATATATATATATATATATATATATATATATATATATATATATATATATATATATATATATATATATATATATATATATATATATATATATATATATATATATATATATATATATATATATATATATATATATATATATATATATATATATATATATATATATATATATATATATATATATATATATATATATATATATATATATATATATATATATATATATATATATATATATATATATATATATATATATATATATATATATATATATATATATATATATATATATATATATATATATATATATATATATATATATATATATATATATATATATATATATATATATATATATATATATATATATATATATATATATATATATATATATATATATATATATATATATATATATATATATATATATATATATATATATATATATATATATATATATATATATATATATATATATATATATATATATATATATATATATATATATATATATAAAGGAGTTAAAGGAATAAATATTAATAATATTAATATAATATTTAAAAATATACCATCATTATATATTTCTATAAAGCTTCATAAAAAAATTATTAACTATATATTGAAAGGATATTTATATATTTTTTTCTGACAGTGTAAAATGCAAAGAGCTTACCAGAAAAAGTGCGAAAGGAGTGGGTGTTCTGCATGTGTTCCTGCTCCGGGAGTAGGAGTGAGAGGGGTAATTGGCAAACCGGCTGCACAGTCAAAAAAAAAAAAAAAAAAAAAACAACAAAAAACAACAACAGCGAAAGGTGAAAAGTGTGCAAAGAGCACTGGATTTTGTTTTCTTTTGGTTTATTTCACTTGTTTATCAGTTGACCTACAGAGCACAGTGTGTGTGTGTGTGTGTGTGTGTGAGTGTGGGGGGAGGAGAGAGAGGAAGAAAGGATATACAAAGAGGAGAGTAAGAGAGAGCAGGCGCGATAGACTCTGCGTGAGAAAGAGCCCCCAAAAAAGAGAGGGAGAGGAGAAAAGCCCGCTGCATCGACGCAACAGGCTTGCAGTCCCCACTTAAGCGCCGTTATGTGCCCAGCAATAACAATAACAATAACAAGAGCACGCAAAAGTTTTGTCGTCTCGTTTCGCCTCGTGTTTCTTCGGCGAGCGCCGCGGCGGCGCGAGCTTCGAAGCCGGCAGCGACAGCGGCAGCGAGGAGCATCGCAGCACGGTTCTTAGACATTCGGTTGAGCGCCATCGTTCGAGGCGGGTCGCACATTCCACGGTGCTCCACTCTGCCTACTCCCCTTCGCTTAAGAAGCGATTTTTTTTAAAGTGCTTACACACACACCTCGCCACAAACACACACTCTCACACACCAAGTGCCAAACTCCTAGCGGTCTAAGGATGAACTCGGGATAAATCCTACGCCAAGAAACCCTGTCTCTCCCAGCTCCTTGATTTTTTTTTGCAAGTTCTTCTTCCAAAAGTAACTGTGATCCGAGAGTTCGCGCGTGAAATAAAAAAAAGAAAATAATTACCAAATACGAATTAAATAATTATAAAGTGGCTATATAAATATAAAAAAAGAAGGAAGGAAATTGGAAAGAGAGGAGAGGCGGCTACGGGAAAGCCGGGAAAGAGTGCCCTTATATCCTATAATCCGGGGATCTTCGAGTGTTTTTTTTCGGGGAATTTCGCCGGTTTCGGTGTCTCCTCTACAGAAACTCTTCGAATCTTCGGGTTTTGGGTAGCGCCCAAAGTCGAAACTTTTCGCTGATGTCGGGAAACGCATCCAGTTTCTGTGTTCTTTGCTTTCGATTCTCGTTTTGCCCGAAACATTTTTTTTTGTTTACTTTAATTTTTTTTTTTTTTTTTGGTGCACAGAGACAAAAATAGTTTTCTTTGCTAAAATATAAAAAATATACGAGAACAGAATTTATATAAATATATTTTTCTACTTAAAATTTATGGAATAATGCTTCTGATAAGTAACTTCAGAGATTCCATTAGATAAGAATATTATATTATAAAGCCGTAAACTAATTTGTCGACATTTTTTCGGTTGATATTTTTATCTCTGTGCAGTGCCATAGCCTTAACCACAAACCTGCCAGCCGTTTAAACCAAACTCAAATACGAACCGAAACTGCCTTCACACAAGTACCTAAACCTAACCTAAATAGCTGCCAAAAAACAAAAAAAAAACCGAATACCAAATACCGTATAATACAAGAAAATCCAACAATACCATAAAAATTCCACTAAAAACCGTTAAATCCGTGAATAAACGATGACGGGATCGCCGGGATCCCGGAGGAGTCACTCGGGGTCGCTGCTCCTGCGGCTCCTTGCCGTGGCCTTCGTCCTCAACGCCTGCCACGTGCCGCTGACCAATGCCAAGGTGAGTTATAGTTCCATATATGTACATGCATATATCCGGAAGTGGAGAATCGAACGAAGAAATCAATCGTCAAATCTATTAATCCAACTGATAGCGAACGCTCTTCGCTTTCATTCGGTGTGTCGCTGTCACTTGTTTGGGTTTGTGTTTTGCATTAATTAAATAAACTTTGGCCAGGGTTTTAATGATCGTTTTTTTAATGGATACTTAAACTGACCATATCAAAGATATATGTACATATATACGTAGTTTTAAAAGCCCAGATCTTGGCAACTTGGGCTGATATAGGGCTTTTGTAAAGCATAAGACGGCATTTTAATAGCTAACGACTTTCACCTTGAGTTTTGAAAAACCAAACATCTATCAACGGCTTGGGCTTTAAGTTTTAAATTTAATTAATAAAATAAATTTTAAAATTAAGTAAAGTTTGAATAATTTGTTTCCCAAAAACACTCTCATTTTTTTTGACTTCAAAAACTTCTTTTAAAGATCAGTTTGCTGACTCCACCTAATAGCTTTTCCTGGCTATCAAACCGATCTATTTCATTCCCATTTGGAATCTTTAACTCAAACTAAACCATTTTGGATGACACAACCCGCTGGCCCGACGAACTTGAACTATTTAAGATGACACACATATTTCCCTTAAGCCCCGCGATTAGCATACAAATCAATGATGCCCCGAAAGTGTATGGAAAATGGGTTTTCTTTTCCAGACCTGCTCTGTTCTGTTATTCCACTGTTAAGGTGATGTTAAAAGACCGGATTTGGCGGCGACAAGAGGCCAAAAAAATAAACCAAATCTCGGCTGCCCTGGGGGTCATCATCGGGGGTTATCACAGTCGGGAACAGACGTTGAATTAATTTCCTTTTTTTTTCTTCCAAATTGTCGCCGGACTCTTGAATGATGCGATTGTTCGGATCGGATTCGTTTGGTTTTTTTTTTTTTTGACATTTTGCCAATTATTATTATGAGGAGAAGTCGATTGTTCCAGTTCGAGCTCTAATTTCTATCTGTATGACGGGTGTTCCACATACAAGTGTGTGTGCTTGCCACCATAATGAGCCGCGATGATAGCGCCTTATCAGCGTGTTAATGACATGTTGCCCATAGACGATGCCCGGCCGTTGTCTTGCAATGAAATAATTTCTTAAATTAACATTTCAAATCAAGCAGCAACGACCTCACACACCGCCAGTACAAATAGTACGGGTGTGTGTGCTATATAAACGAATATATAGTTCGATTCTTTTTCGGACAGCACCTCGACTGTTGTTTTGATTCGATTTGTTTTGCTGCAGGCCAACAGCAGCGGCTCACTTTTTTATCACATCGGAAGTTGCGTAAATGGGGCCAAATTCGAACTGTGCCGTCCGTCCGCCGTATAAAAAAATATATATATTTATATGCATCTATATGGGCTATAATCGCCTGGGCACTATGGGCTTATCGTTGGCTTTGCTTCGCTGCAAGAAGGAGCCACTGCGAATCGGAGTGTAACGAGGTCACTGACAACAGTGGCTTGATATAGGCTCCAGTTTTCCCAGTTTTCCAAGTTTTCCCATTTTCCATCCTGCCCATCCGGCGTATGCGTATTCCCACCGGTCACTCCATTCGCACATTGCGTATACGATCAGGTGGCCAATCTTTTTTATCGCTATACAGATATCGTTTATCGTTTAAAGTTTATCGTTTATCTTGGGTTTTAACCAGCCGCCAAAATTGATGGCTGAACTTGAATGAAAATATAGCTTATCTCTATAAAGGAATAGTATTTTATTCAAAGATTATTTTAATAATTAAAAAGCAGGTGTAAACAAATAGCAAAGGCACTTAAGACACCCTTAATAATAGAATTTTTGAAATGATTTTCTCCATATGGCATCTGATCTTAAGATTAAGTTGTTTACAAAAAACACGCACATCCATCCTATCCCCCCTTTCGATATTATGGCTTATATCACTGACAGATTGGCCTCCCTTCCTTAGCCCTTATATATACAATAAATGTCTGATATGTATCCCCCTTTTTGGGTCCCGCCCGCCACTTGTCTGTCAAACAAACTGTCAAAATATTTGCATCATCAACAGAGAGCAACTGCAAACCAAACAAAAAAAAAACAAGAAATACAAAAACAAAAAGAAAAATAAATTAAAGCATCCAAAAGGCCCCGACAAAAACCGGCAGCAGATGAGTAAAAATTCATTTCGCAGCTTTTTTTTTTTTTGACTTTGTTTTGTCGTCGTTTTTAGTTTTCAGTTTTCAGTTTGGTTTCTTTTTCGGCTTTTCGGATTATGTTTTCTTTTGTTTTTCTTTTTGGTTTTCTGTGTAAAGATGCGTCCGTTGGCACATTCCCTTCGGTCTTTTGAGTACGTTCTCCTCCTTCTCCTTGTTTTCTTGTTTTCGTGGCTTCACGGTTTCTGTTTCGATTGTTTGTTTGTGCAACATATGGACACAAGATGTTGGACCCTCGATCACACATGTGATCCGTCGCCATGCCTGTCTCGATCTCTCTCTCTCTCTCTTTTAGTCTGTGAATCTGTACACTGTTACCCAGGATCGGGTATATATATACATACCAAAGATCATTTTATATTCGCTAAGAAATGAAGTAAAATTTGGTTGAAATAAGCAAAATGTTTCGGGACTTAGAGACTATTTAATAGCCGGTCTTGCGAAGCAAAAAGCATTGCCTACTTAGGGGGGCGGCCCTAAATCTATACTTAATTTATTTTATTTTTTTATGTTTAAAAAATTTAAAATTTTTTTTTTTGTACTGTTTCCTTAAATATTTTCTTTTATAGAATATTATTCTTTAGCCTAAAAATATATTATTAGTGCATTATTACATCTCTGATCTGCGATCACATGCATTTTTCAGTGGAAGAGAGTCAGGCGAGCATTTGTTTAAATATTACATTGAGGCTGCCCGCCTCCCCCCTAGCAGGCCGCCCCTTTCCGCCACCCACTTGAGCTCAAGTTCAACACGAAAAGGTGGGGGGGCCGGAGAAAGGGGGAGCCGCAGGGACAACTGGCACACTTAAAACTGTTTATACGAGGCAAGAGGTGCGAGGTGCCAGCTTCAAGTGTCTGGTTCGCTTTTCCTATAATGCCCACCAACATCTGCCCATAGGCGATATCGCCGCGTTTGTTAACTTTGTCAATTGGCATATATAGTATATATAATATGTATATATATTTATATTTATATAGTGCTTGGTACATAGCTTCCGGGGGAGACCATTAGTCATTAAGCCATTTGCCATCTGACCTGCTGCCGCCGCCTCTCTCTTTCTCTCGGATTCCCAGACAGACCGACTGACTGGATCCGGGATCCGTTTTCCCTGGCCCTCGTCCAAAGGCATCGTGACGTATTGCAAGGAAAACTGAGAAAAACTGACTATGAGGCAAGCATTTATTTATAGAAGATACCAAAGTCTGGGAGTTCGATGAGTTTCGCTTTTGCTATTGATATTGAGTTGGAATGCAAACGAAACCAGAAACGTGGTGTTCATTAGAGTTCATTCCACTCTCTTTCCAAATGGTCAGAATTGTAGGTACTATATCCAGGTGATAAGTTCTATATATGTATATATATATATCCAATGAAATATTTGCCCCGTAGACTAAACATACGCCGGTATGGAATGGAAACCAATGCCAGAAAAGTAGTGCAAAGCCAATTTCTCAGCCTGACTTTTCGTTTCTCACTTTGCAATGTAATTTAATATTTGCATGGCGTGTCTGTACACCACATATATATAGTATATACAGTCTATATACATATAGAGAGAGGCATATGAGCAATTATTGTTTGACTATTGCATTGCGTAAATGTTGAAAATAGAAAAAAGCAACAAAAACCATCACCCAACACCCATTAACAGCAGCCACCGCCCGTTCTTCTCGAGGGGAACAAATTCCGAAAGTGTCGCAATTTGCCTTCTAAGTTATTGCAAAATGCAGGCAGTAGCAGTGTAGGTGGATTATATATATAATATATAATAGATATATATACACAATGGATAGTGTCATCATCCCATCATCTTGAAAAACAAAAGAAAGAAATAAACAAAATGACGACATAAAAAGTTGTGAGTGTGTTTGTGTGTGTGGTTTAAAATTAAAAATTGCATTTAAATTTTCTATTTAGGCAAATGTTCTCGCGAAAAAGTGCTAATAAATCTATGAAAATCAGCTGCCGGGCAGCGTGAAATGATCCCATCATCACATCGCATCAGTATGCAGCCGAGGCATATGTTTTTTTGGGAGGGTCTCCTCATTCTTATTCTTATTCCCATTCCATGCCCATTTCCCATTCTCATTCCATATTCAAGGCATCATCGATTTAAGCCACACAGAGCTTTGGGCTCTATAAATCTTGAGTTTTTCTGGGCGAGTCAAAAAATTAATAGCCCTTTCGGGGGATGCAAATGCTGTTAAAGTAGTTACATAGTATGAAATCTATTCACCGATCACGTTAAGCACAAAGACAAATTGGCTATATATAATATATTATTGATCAGATATATATATGATTTTTATTTGAATTACTTTGAAGAGCCTTATAGAATTTATTATTTTAAAAGTGTTATTTGTTTTTTAAGGTATTTATTTGATTTCAATTGAAATGATTTTATAGTTCAATTCATTTTATTGTTATTTTTAAAGTTATCATAAAATAAAGATAAATACCTTTAGAACTTTTATATCAATTTAATAATGATTTTTAAAAATTTTTTAAATAAAATATTTTTTAACTTTTCTCTACAAATTTTGTCTTTTCAAGTTGTTACAACATTTTTTTTTAATTTTTTGTAAGTCCTTTTTTCATACATATTTTCAAAGAAAATATAGATAAATATTTTTAAACTTTATTTTAATTAAATTTGAATTTTTAAAATATTTAATTATATTTTTAAATAAAAAAATACCTTAGCCGAAGTAAAACTTAGTTTTTTGGAAATGCCCTTTCAGACCTTTTGCCATATACATATATTTTTATCTTAAGGGGGGATATACATGTAAACCAAAATTTGTTGGGCAAATTTTTTTTTTGGTTTAAAAAATAGTTTATTATTTAAAGAATATAGTGTGTAAGTTTCATTATCGAATTCCAACTCTAAGTGCCTCAAATCAAGTATGCACGCAAGGTTCACAAGTGTTAACGTGGGCGCATCAAAAACTTTAAACGTCTTTTTCTCAGCTTCTAATTTTTGCATTTCTACCTATGCTCTGGACACGATTCACAAAAAACTATGTAACATATCGGAGTGAATCAAAAATTATTATGATCAGCATGAAATTATCTTCTATTTGAACCTACATGGTTGTTATAAAACTGAGTATTACTATTTTTTAAGAGGGTGGGAAGTGAAAACTGATCACCTGAAAATGACATTTTTTCCTTCAAATCAAAATTTATTTTTTTTGTCTTGATTTCTTTTTGGTTTTTTAGG